>JAHPZR010007913.1:87500-120571 GCA_019787425.1 Platygyra sinensis | reverse complement strand
CGTGAGAAGACTGGGAAAGAATATGGTTGTTTTCCGTTTGTTTGAAAAACTAAGATGTTCAAATGAAAGATCAACTAAATTTGAGAGCCTTTTCCATGAATGGAAGTATTTGGAGGAGGAAAATGGCAAAATCGTAGCTCTTCAAATGTCACCCAAAATAGAGAGTTCCAGGTTTGTATGGATTGGGTAGACAGGCCAAAAAATTATAAGGGTTTGAATGGAATTTTGCAACTTTAGCAAGGCTTCCATTTGAACAATTTTTCGCTGAAAACTCTTAAACTTGGTTGGGTAGCTTTTTATTCATGAACATTTCAGCTGAAATGTTTAGATTTTCAATCTAATCAATATAAGAAACTCGCCTCAGTGTTCTCACGTTTCTGCAATGGGCTATCAGCTGGTCACGTTACAAACCGGTAGAAAAAGCCGCAAATTTGCGAAAACCTCATGAAGTGACGTGTTTCTACTCTGATCTGTTAGTTAAGAGGGACATTAAAATCCCCACTGTTTTTCATTTTTATCGACTCTAACAAAGGTTAGTTGAACTCTTTACAAAATACCGTGGTTGTAATCAGGCATGATATAAAACAAAATTGCAGCGTTGGCACTGATTAAAAAGTCACTTCGGTGACCTCCATCAGTTACGTATGCAAATATGACAAATATGACAAATATGCATAACGCGTGTAGTCACATATATGCATAAATGTAGTGACAAATATGCATAACGCGTGTGCTAATAATGTTCTAAAAATTCTTGTGATTGAGGTACACACGTGGAAACTCAACGTGCCCGTCATATTTGCATACGTAACTGATGAAGGTCACCGAAGTGATCGTTTTACTTTTTGAAAACTTTTTGATCAGTGTCAACGCTGCAATTTCGTTTTAGGTTTACCTGTATTTGTACGCGTTATGATGGCAAAGTACACATCAAAGAGTGCAGTTTGCATTGTTTGACTGCGTCTACCAACAAGACTGAGCACAAAATATACACTCCACTCATAACTAAACCAGTATACTGAAAGCGGTTTTCAATTGAGTGTCAAACAACGAAACGAATCCAATCACGATGCTAAGTACAATCAGCACAAACAATACAATGAAGCAATGATGGCAAGAAACAAATACAAGTAACACCAATGAAAGAGCGAGAAATCGAATTTGTCCAAATTAGCTTTCACCTTTCTCATGATTGGTTGAGTAGTTAAAGCGAATTACGTAAGCCAATCACACGTCCAATTTAGGCAAACAAAAAAAAAAAAGAAAGCAATTCTGAATGAGACTCGAAACTTGAAAACCGCTATGTTTAGATTTGACAACTAACTAGATAGAGTGACTTATAACTGAGGGCTCTTTCTCCGTACAGCCTTCCATAAAAAGAGTTTTGCAAGCCTGTACGGACGAAAACTAAGAAAGAGGGCGCTGGGTGCACGGTGACTAGGAAGTCACATTACCTGAACCTGTAAACAATTAAAAAATGTGCTAGCTTATAATAACTCAACACTCAAACCGACTGTATATGCCAGTTGAGAAGTATGTTCCTCTTTCTTTTTCTGAAATGTCGGAAGACTAGACAAACTGTCTTTGATAGAAATCATAAGCAACCAGTCAGAAGGTCTGATGGGAGCTCTTTCTAATTCATGCATCATGGAAACAAGATCCAAAGTTTGCCAACGCTTGTTGAAAATCTCAATCATCCGAGTGAAGCATGGCAAAACATCACGAGAATGATAACTTACAAGAAGAGTTTCGGGAACTTCAGCAATACTATTAAACACGGAAGGGCCAACCAAGAGTTTGGCATGATCTGGAATTAATGCAAACTTTTCAATGACACATTCCTCCAACACTACTTCACTGTACAACGCGTCATCACTGATTATAAATACCGCAACACAAGTGAATTTCTCTATAGAGGAAAAAATTAAAAAAATATCAAAGATCATCTTAGTGAGGCAAAACACTAAGTAGATACACAATACACAGGAAAGCAATAAATACATCAAGAAAGTCGAGGAGTACAGACCAACCTCGGTTGCATCCTCTATGTTTAATGATGCAAAAATGGTTTAATTTAGCAGAAATGATGAGAACCCAAAAATGAGATTGAACGATAATGAAACAGATTGGAGAGAGTTTAACTGGCTTGAATTTCGTTAAGTCGACACATCAAGTTTTACTCCGTTTGTAGTGCATTTGTGATACTTGGAAATCATCTGCATTCGCTGCGTAGGTTAAACATGCTTATGAAACTCATATAAACTCTTCTTAGAATCAAATGTTTAAATATTCTTCTTTTCCTTAGAGTGAATGGTGGTTCGAACTCTCCTAAAAAGCTGGAAGCCTCAAACTCTTTAAATAAGACTCAGATCATTTTAAAATTGTAATTCACCAAATAGATTGTTTTCGTTCACATTATATATATTAATTGTAGCTTTTATTCTTTTTAGGAGTGTTTTATTAAAGCTCCCTTTTCGAATTTATGTGAATCTGAAACACGTATGTACGTATAACTTGAAATTTAAGTCAACCAACCTTGATTGTGAATCCACTTGTCCATAGCCGTTGATATCAGTTTCGTACTCTCCTTCTGTAGGTCTTTCAGCTTTTCGAAATCCCTTTCTGGCTGCTTTTTCGCTTTTGCAAAGTATTCCAGTTCACCTTGCGAGCCGTCCTCAGTTTCATTGAAATCCGTCTCATTTCATATTCCTTCTCCATCTGCACCTCCAAATCCTTCTCAAAACGCGCCTTCTCCCGAAGTATACTCTCGAGTTCTGTTTTAAGACGCTCCTCGTGAAAATGGTAGTATCTCATTCCGAAATTTCGATCAATCTTCCTCAGAAACTCCCGAGTCTCCTGTGAACTAGCCAACGATATTGTCGACACTTCGTTCCGCGAATTTAGATCTTTAAAAAAAATTTCAATCTTTTCTGCCTCGTTCCTTTCAACGATGTCTCCTTCGACAGTGTGATTGACAACCAAGACTGCCACATCACTGTGATACTTTGTGGGCCGATCACCTGCTCTCCATAATTTTTCTATTTGTTCTGGGGAAAGAGCAGGACGAAGGGACCGTGGTTTTACTTTTTCCATAATCTCAGCGAAATCGTACATCCGTAGGGCCTCAAAACACTTTTTCAACACGCTGACTGTAGTGTCGGGAAACAGATCTTTAAGATCAGTTAACCCGAATGTAAGGTGTCGTTTGAGCCCAAAAAATTGATAGAGTTTTTCCATAGCAGCCTTGTCAGCTTCTAGTCTTCGATCCAGGTCCTTCGTCAGATCGCTGCTGAGATCTTTCAAGCAAAGTTTATCAGCCTCTGCATGGAGAAAAACAGCATAAAGGTGTAAAGTATACGTTTATCTCATTTATCAAAAGGCATTGGGAAATTAAAGACCCGAAACCACGCATGGCCTTAATCTGAGAAGGACGTATTTAAAAGTTAAATATATATATACATTAACGCCCAAGTCGCTAATGTCGGGTAGGTGCCTAAGAAGCCCGGGCGCTGCAACCGCAATCACAACCCCAAGGCACTTGAACACCCGACTGGCCTGCCCAGCCCGCAACCAAGCCACGATTCCCCCGCGCCAAGTCACCCTCAGGCACCCGTCACACTCGAGCCAGATAGCTCAGGGGAGGGGGGGGGGGGGGGGGGGGGGGGGCGCCTGCTAAAATTTCAAGCTTCGAGTTTCAAAATCTTCATCCCCACCCCCTTGTCATATTAAATGAACTTCCCTAAACAAACGCTAGCAGACGGCCAAGAACTGGCAAAAGCAATTGTAGTTCTTACATTAAGTATAATTTAACGTTTTTTTTTGTTTTGTTTTCTTATTTAAGTGTCTATTGTAGTTTTGGTGTCCCTTCTAGTCCTTCCCCACTGCAATAATTTATCGTTTCTAGTGTGTAGTAATTGTTTTTTCATGTAATAGTTCAAACTAATGCAGTGAAAATGGAATAAATAAAAAATTAATAATTAACACCACTGGCCAGACTAGCTCCTGCATGCCATAAACTATGTACATTCATTAACAATATCAAAACGCTACAGAACGCATCAAACGCTCAACAAACGCTAACAGATGGCCAAGAAACTAACACCGCCTACAAAAACGCTACTGACCAGATAGGCTTCCAGTCGTAAGCTATGTTAAATTCCATTGAACTATATTTTACCGTTTATTTCTTGGGTTCCAATTTCAGATGCTGCAGTGTGTGTTGCCAAACCACTGTCACTTACTTCTGTTGTCATACTACGAGTGTCTTGAATATCTTCTAAATATTTCTGAACATAGGCAAACGTTTCTGGATCCATTGATTTAGGTTTAGACCTGAGAGACAATTCTAGCGTGTCCGTTTTTTTCGCTCATCTCTCCAACCTCGCGTCCTTTGTAATGAAAAAAAAAGAAACAAGATGGAAATTATTTTAGGTATTTCATATATTTCACCATACGGATAATATTGTAGTAACTGGATCAGCGAGAATTAGGGAAAGATAAAATAGCGGGAATAAGATCGAGGAGCTGCCAACTACGTAATCTGAATTCGATTCATTCAGATCCGCTGATCTTTCCCATTCTTGCACTTACTTTATAAACGTTTCCACAAAACAAGAAGAAAAAAAACAGAAAACTAATTATAACATGTTCAGTTATCGTATCCGCATGTGCTACAACGGGATTACAAATTTAACTTTTTAATCTTGACAAAGGTCAAGGTCACGTGAAAAGGGCATAATTAGGTAATTCTTGCAAAGTTTTGTAACTGTTGTAACGTATCGATCCGTATGTTCTCGTAGTATACCTGTAGAAGAAAGAAAACAAATAGAATACAAAAAAAAGTGAAAAGAGCGATAGCTATTGTAAACCGGAAAGCCGAGTAAAACCGAACTGAGGGAAAATGTGACCTGAAGAAGTCAGATGGAGGAGAGTGAAGTAATGAACCAGAGGTTGGTTCATGGTGTGGGTGTCTTGGGTCGGCGTTGCAAATGAGGAAAAGTGATGACGTCATAAATATGTCCACTTAAACAATAAAATACTGAATCGCGAATACGTGTATCCACGGGGTTCGTTAAGGGCCGAGCACCGGGCAAATTGACTGGCTGTGAACAAGACTTAGCCATCAATTTGCCCGGCTGTTTTCGTCTTCTCTTCTTACTTTCTTTCAAAAGAAAAACTAGAAATGCCCGGCTGAAAAACCCCACTGACCTCCTGCGCAAAAACTTAATGAAAACCCTGGTATCGTCAGAAATATTGGAACAGTGTTCTTCAAACTTGGCACCAGAAATGTACCATCACAAAAGAAACAAAACGACACTGCTACGTTGTTGCCATGGCAACACTCTTGGCTCGAGTCTCTTTCCGTGAAAAATCAAATATCCCCATTTGCAACCTTTTAAAGTGGGACAGAGGGTCTTGCTCTGAATACACAAGGTTCCCATATTGTCTTAACTCTCCCTGTGAGACTGTAAGGAGTGCGATGGTCCTTGTTTAAGCGAAAATCTGGAAACTTTAGTCCTATCAAGAGGACAGGCATAACTGTTGTCATGGAAATGGTACGATGAGCGCCACATTTGAAGAACATTGCTTTAAAATTCCTACTGTAGATATATTCTTGATTGAGGGTTGTACTGTTTTACTAGGAGCACGCATCATGTCATCACTTTTCCTCAGTTGCATAGCACAGAAAGCAAAACTTTATCCAAAACGAAAAAAGATATTCCATTCTCCTTTACTTTGAAAAGCCTTTCAAATTAGCAACAATTATTTTTTAGTTCATAGGCACTTATCAGTTTCTCACCTTTCCATATTTCCTTTTGTTTCAGAAAGACAGCTTTCTCCTCTGGACCGCATTCCTCTAGAATCTCTGGAGACAATTCCTCAGCGATTTCTCTCACTATGACTCCAATTCTGTCTTTGTGAAATTTCAGTTCGGCCTCAGCGTGTTTTAGCTTTAACAGTTGCACTTCTTTTTTTCTGAAATGCACACCTGAATCAGAGTTTCTCCGAATCTTTTTTCCCTCTCCAAGGTTAGCAGCTTCTAAAATGGTATCAAAACAGAGAGCAAAATAATAATTACAAATATTACTTCAAGCTTGCCAAGAAAACAGGTTCCCCGATACTCTACACAAAACTCTTTGTAGCGAACTGATATTGAAAATGCTCTAAACTCTTGTACTCTCCGAAATCTTGTCCTTTTCCTGTTTTGGATTAAATCCCGTTACCTGTATCTTATTATTATTTTTTTTTACATTTTTGTTTAGCTTTGCTCTATATCTTAACATTGGAAAGATGGACACTACAAGCCATGTGGGAGGCGCGGTGGCCTCATGGTTATTGCGCTCGTCTCCGGATCGAGTGGTCCGGGTTCGAGCCCTGGCCGGGGACATTGTGTTGTGTTCTTGGGCAAGACACTTTACTCTCACAGTGCCTCTCTCCACCCAGGTGTATAAATGGGTACCGGCGAATTTAATGCTGGGGGTAGCCCTGCGATGGACTAGCATCCCATCCAGTGGGGAGTAGAAATACTCTCAGTCGCTTCGTGCTAAGGAAACCGGGATAAGCTCTGGCCTGATGGGCCACTTGGCTCGTATGCAGACTTTACCTTTGCTCTATATGGAGCCTTTCATATTTTCTACAATGAATCTTTGTTCAAGATCTCCCTGATTATCGGGCTCACTTTCTTAAGACTCGCAAGATTTCACCTTCTTGCTTTTTGATCAAGCTTGCGGACAGGCGGACAGATGTTTTAGCAAAGCTAAAAGGTCCTAAAAACCAAGCCAAGTGATGATTTGCAAGGAACCAAATACTGGCTTAGGGATATAAATACACACTGATACGATCCTGGGCTCAATTGTCAGGCTAACATATTGTCAGAAGCTCCGCTTTTAGGCTTAACTAAATCTAATATATTAGATGAAAAGTTTGTCCTGATTTGATTTGAGACTAATGTTACAAATTTAAGATACAGTGGAACTTCGATTTAACGAAGTCGCTGGGGACCGGCCAAATTTGTCCGTTAAATGGAGGGCTCGTTATATCGAAAACCTCGATATAACGAATTTGAGGGGAAAACGACCAAAATATTCGTTTTATCGAGGTCATAGTTAATGATTGATTTGTAACACAGGTCACTTCTGTGGAAATACTAAAGTGCAAATGTCTATGACATATAATAAGCCGTTGACTGGAAGGTTGCTGTCTCTTTACCAGAAGGATTAAAGGATTTGTCGACTGTCGATCTGTTCAGCGTTCATCTTCTGTCGCGTGTTGGCACTGTAATTTGTTATATCGAGGTAGATTTTACGTTTGGGCTTCCGGATTATGTTCGTTATAGCGAAGAATTTGTTATATCGAGGCTCGTTATATCGAGGTTCTATTCCATACATTTTACTGTAATTTTGGCCGGGACGTAGAGTATCCTTCGTTATATCAAGGACTTCGTTAAATAGAGGTTCGTTAAATCGAGGTTCCACTGTACCTTGAACTTCACTGATCAGCTCTAAACGGGCTTTCTTGTATTCTTCTTCCTCGATGGTCACATTCACTTCAACTGTTTCTCCTCCTGTACGTTCTTTCACTTCGTCAGTGACAAAGAAGTTGTGCAGCCGCCTCTCCAGCGTCCCATCTTGGTATGAATTCCACAAAGTAGTAAGAGCTAATAGAGTTTCAGCTTGAACTGTGAGGCACACACAGCCATCAGTTAGATTCACTAGACTGGTGCCAGCAGGAAGAACGCAGGTATTAACAGCGGTGACCAGCTGGTCAAACGTGGTCCAACGACTCAAGAGTTCCATGGTAGAGACTACTGTTATACCACCAGCAACAACTTTGAATACTGTCTTGATGTTCAATACTGAGGAAATGAAAAGAACAAAAAAGAAAAACACATGGAGTTATATAAAGTATCAGACACGTTTCGTGAAAAATGAGTACTACAGGTAGAATTCACAAATAACTTTATTACATGAGGGGAGGGGGGTACCCAACGGGGTCCTCTTGTCTAGCTGTAGAGGCCGTCTTACTGTTAATGGCCGATAGAAGTTTAAACTGTTTGTGTGGCAGATACCACAATAATTTGTCTCCTCTCAAGAAGCAACCTAATATAAGTGTAGCTGAAAATGTTAATAACTTTCGCATGAAATAGATGGACCCTTGTCAAACACAGTTCAAAGAATACCAGTGACTATATGGAAAATCATATATATTCAAAATGTAACAAGATGCAGTAAACATAGCTAGCCCAAATGTCAAACAGCCTTTTACAAGCGAAAGAGGACAACTCTCACAACTTACCACCCATCAGTTTATTTCCAATGGATGAAGCAACAGCAACTGCTTGTGCTGAAACAAAAAACCAGAACGTTTACATGCAAACTTACTGTTACAAGAATGATTCAATATCTTGTCAAATCAAAATGTTTTGCAGACAATGTAATATAATGTATTGCTTAAATAGGCTCCCTCAAAGGATCATTAAATCTTAAGTAAAACCTATCATGCCTCTCCACTGAAATCAGCAAAAATGCTGAATCAGCAAAAGTTGCAACTTGCCAAACAAACACAGCATAATGCTACCTTCTTAGTCTTATGCGAGGACTTGGTTGATTTTTCGTTTTCTAGTCTGTTTCTCTACTCCTTTTAAAAACCAAAATAGCTATATAAAAAAATGTGTTGTTGAAGCTGCTAAAAGAAACCATTCAAGTCTGCATCATGAATGTCAAAATTTACCTTCAAAGGATGCTGCTTGCAAATATTAAACTTAATATTTTTGTTACGTTATTTCTCGAAAACAAAGCACAAATCGATAAAAACAATTACAGAACAATGCTTTTCATATCAAAACGGGTTAGTCTGCTAAAAATTAGCTTGATACTGCAAAAACTGAAATTCAGCCTGAAAAGTGATATAGGTGGCCCTTTTTGCACAAACTTTCAATTATCTCCTTATCATTCAGATCATTCCAGCGTACACGAAAAGTACGGCCTACTTTTTATTTCTGATTTAAGTCTATGAATTAAATGCACCTGCAGGCAATCATGGTAGTTGTATCCATCAAAATAAATGGATACAACTACCATGATTCCTTGCAGGCACATGTCTTGAGCCTGTAATATATTCGCCGGTCTACTGTACGATTTTCAAATGCCGAAAGTGGATTTTAATCAGGATCTGAAATAAATTCAAACCTGGGAAGCACAGGAAATATCGCCATAGATGTAACCGCCTAAAATACTCACCAAGGGAGACTGACATGCTGAAAAACCGGTTTGATAAACCCAGTGGAGCACATAAATCGTGAATTTGCAGAATTCGATTAATTTTTGCTATCAGTTTGTCGAGTTCAGTTTAGAAATATAATGATGTGTCATTTGATCTTTGTGACGATTCCCTTAGCTTTCACCTCTAAATCTGACTTTTTTTTTCAAAAATATTTGCAAACAAACTTTGCTTCGAAACTTTCAAAGTGTATATTAACTCCACAGACACCTAATGCCACCGGCAGGTATGTTTTGCAGGTTGCAGGTTGAAATTTAATTATAACTGGAAAACCGCTGACACTTTAAAGAAATATTAACGTACAAGCAGTAGACTTCCCGTTTCCGTTACATGACGCTGATTACGATCGCTCGGAGAGATTGCTTCCACCTAAATGCCAAGCCGGTCGAAGTGATGGGAGAAGAGTATATTCCTATGATTTTAAGCCTGCAACGAATTATGGTTTTTGAAAAAACATCTGAAATATCATCGGAAATAGCTGCTGAATTTGGTTTCTTCCCTGTGAGTACCAAAATGAAAGCACAGTGAACTTGTGCTAATATTATTCCGTCGGTTAAAATCTTATATTATGTGATTTCTTTTATTTAATTGCTTCATTTGTGATGGCAATCTTCTGTTGTTGAGGGAAGACCCCAGCCAAATCTGGAATCGATGAAAACATCTGTGGATGGAACGGCCATCCAGATGGCTTTGAAGAGACTTCACTGGTCTCAGCGTGTCGATCGATAACTACTAGTACTTATAGCGCGGATCGAATCGATATCTAACATTTAAAGAGGGTGACACCTATTACTTTGGAAGCAAGGAATGTTCAAGTTAAGCATACTTCCAAAAATAAAGAGAATACTTCTATATCTGTTTCAAGCAAATGATGAAATTCGTTGTATTTGACTAAACATATGAAACCCTGTGAAAGACGCCTACTACTTTTATTTATTTTTACCTTTTATTTATTTTCTACCTTATGTAAGGATCACTGACGAGTTTATGGGTTATTAATTATTTTTAGTGTCAGCGGTTTTCCAGTTATAATTAAATTTCAACCTGCAACCTGCAAAAGATACCTGCCGAATGCCACCGAAACATTGAGCTCGCGTCTGCGTGAATAATAAACACGGCATATTTTTCCAGCTCACAGAGTTAATTAATACCCTATGTTCTTATGAGTGCTTGTATGAAGGAATTAACAGAACCAAATACCTTTTCTCCTTTTAGAATCATCCTCCTTCCTTTTGACTTCATCCTCTTGCTTTCTTCGTTCTTCAAACTCCTCCACTTCCTTGAGGAGATCATGATTCTCCGTTTCAGTCAGAATCTCCTTCAAGATGTCCAAACGGTGAATTCCTAAGTTGTTCTGGGTTTCAAGCTCTTTAAATAATGAGCGAACATCTTGAATATAGCCTTCACGTTCTTCTGAAATCTTTCCTCGGCAAATGGCGACCAGTCTTTTCACATCATTGAGCTCGTCGAGTACCAGAATGATCTGTTTAAGTAATCGATTATATTCCTTCCTTTTTCTCTCGAACGTTTCTACTTTTTCGTTGAAAGACCATTCCCCGACACCTTTTAGTAGCTCTTTTATTTCTTCCAGGTGATCAGCTCCTAGATTATTCTGTTCTTCCAATTCTTGAAACAACGAACGCACATCTTGGATGTTGTCTTCTCCGGACGCCAACTTCCCTCTGCACATAAACAGCAACCGATCGAGAACGTTCAGCTCTTCGAGTCTTTGACTTATTTCAAAGAGTAAATTGTTGTACTCGATGGAAGACATTTTAAACAGCGAAGGAAGTGTCTCTTTTCTGTTGATTTGATCTCAGCTAGGCATCCTCAGTGTTTCATTCCAACATGGCGGGTTGAAAGTTCTCCAGCTCCAGAGTCACGGAAATAAATGTCACGCGAATTGAAAGTCACGCGTTTCGAAAAAGTAAAAAGCACAATCTCAATAAATCTGATAAAAACACAGCCTGAAAATGGACTACCGTAAAGTTACAAACCAATACGGACACAAATTCATTTCTCTCCAACAGTCTCACTTATCTGGCTAACTCAATAGAGCAATGTTAAACCAAAACATTAACCCTTCAACATTTCTTTTTTTTTGAGGGCTTTCCTACAGTGGCAAGTTGTCACTGGTATGGAAGCAGACAAAATAATACAAAGCTTGGCAAACTATATATGGTTTTCAAGAGTACCAAATGCTGTTTGCATTTCACATCTGCAAATCCCCTGTGGATTTGTGACGTCATAAATCTGGATTTTTGGTTACATTTATCCTAGAAAATTTAATTAAATTTCTGTTAAATCAAGAGAATACGAGCTAGGACCTGTTTAGGACTCACATCTGAAACAAGGATCTGTAACAACTTGACTGCAAAAGTTTCAGTTAAATCCATTAAATGGTTTTCAATATGTGCGTCTTTGAAGTTGACAGATTTGATAAGCTTAATAAGCATATTTTGCAATGTGCAAGATCTCAAACTTATTTGAGATACAGTTGACACATTTTTTAATAGTCTCTTTCTTAATTATGCTCTAATAAAAAAGCGAGGTCTTGTCATAGTCGAGACTTGAAAACGTATTTTCTTTTTCCATAACATGCTTATAAAGTTATCGTTCTCCGGCGAACGATAATTTAAAAGAAAAAAATTTAAAGGGTTAAAGGAGCTGCGTAACGGTTAAACGATTGAAAAATTGAGCCTAAATTTTTCAATTTTGTTGTTGGTAATCCGTGTCAATCTTCTCCATCCTTAACCATCCTTATTTCCTTATGGTTCAGTTATTATTACCTCCTTAGTGTTTTCCTATCTTTGGTTGTGTTTTCACTAGGACAATTTTAGCTAGATAAAGTCAGAAAAGTCCGGAAATACCGTGAAAACACTTTGTCTAGTGTTTAGCGAGTTAACAATGCCAACTGTCTTCACAGGGAAAAACAACGGGTTTTCTCGCTTTTACGACACGAAACTCACGCAGAGTTATACTATCTCGCAAGATGGTTTAACTTGTCCCGACAAATACCACAACCAATCGCATCGCGTGCAGTGACAGATGCTTGCCAAGCAATCTGGTAAAATTATTTCCCAGACGCTTGCCTCGTGGTTCTTTCGAACAAAACCTTGTATGCTTGTAAACATGGCTGACGAATTGCAAAACACTTCCCAATTCTTTCGCCGTTTTACAATTCCTCCGAACTCGTTGGATGCTCAGATCCCTCGTTGAGGGCCTATTCGGCCTTACTTTCCGTCACAGCGTCGGCATGTAGAATCAACTCCCATATTACCGGCAACCCCGGGGGGTACTCCCAGAAAAGTGCGGCCCGCTTCCCAAAACCCTTACCCTATTTATGACCAAAATCTGCGATATTCTCCACCCTATTTATGACCTGACCAAAAATTCGAAACCCTTTTTATGACCTGAACCTTGCATCACCCCCTGTTTCAGACCTGCGTTATAACTGGATCTCTAGTTGAGACCAATTTTAAATTCCCTAAACTTAATTTGTGAAGGGCTTTTGTTGATTTTCTTTACGATAATGATGAAAAAGTGGCTTCTAGGCTTAAGAACGTACCCATATCAAGGCTAGAGTACAAAAAGCATACCCTATTTATGACCAAAATGGCCAAAGTCAGCTAAAATCGATACCCTATTTATGACCAAAACGGCTGAAAAACCATACCCTTTGGGGCCGCACATACCTATATGCCCATATAAGGGAGAACCCCTCCCCCCAGGCCGGCAACCAGCAGTTCTTCCATACATGCGTCACCCTCGACAAACTCACTCCCGACCAACGAAAGTGAGACATTAATCGCATCTTCTGAACGAAACTCCTTCTCTTTCACAAAACTACAGCGAGAATCAGTACTAGTGAACACATCAAAAACGCTTCCTCTCTCGCCATTTATTGAATCTTACAAGTTATTAGTGACTCAAAATTTCCCAGTAAAACAGATGTCATGTTTAACTAGCTAATGTCGGTCTGTAAACAAACACCTAGGAAGAATGTTCAGCTACTTAATCGGCCTAGTGAAAACACAGCCTTCCTAATGTTTTATTTTCAGGTTTCCTTCAATTTAAAGGTAATTTTGTCGATGATAGAAATAACTCAAAATACCGTGACGTAGCCCCTTTAAATATCTCGACGATATTAAAAAGAAACATGGCGGCGCGAAGATATGAATGTTATTTTCGAGTGATAGAATATTCTACGAACGGGTACAGTGAAAGATTAAAATGCTGCTTTTACACGAGAGAGTAGAATTTATATCTTCTGTATAAGTCACCGCGTAACTTTCTTTTTATTTCTACATGGACAAACTGACTGATTGAAAAAAAACAAAAGTGAAAACCGAGAAATGACGTAATCAAGAAGTCTTTCGGGCCCCGTGGGATGTAATTCCGTCTGAATTTTACGAGTGGTGTATCTTCACACTCGTGCACAGTCATGTAATTAATCACTTGGGATAACGTTCTGCTTCCTTAGCCATCGCATATTCCAAACTTGATTCACCCCAGGAGGCTTGCCTAAGGTACCCGAGAAAACTTTAAAAGTTGCAGCATTCAAGGCGGGACCTAAAATTCTGAAAAAAAACGAAGTTTGGATTTTCACGGAATTCGAATGTTAAGGTAATGAAGTGTTATTTTGACAATTTCTGTTACCATGAGTTTAAAGTTCGTTTTCTCAAAACGAGTTGTTTTTTGCCTTTGGGAGAAGTTATTTTAGGAAAGATTTGGCCAATTGAACTGACACTTTCAGGATTTGTTGTTCTGAGTAAGCTCTATAGGATGTGCATAGAACTTTTCCATCCACTACATTTTGTCGAAGTTATGCATTGAAACTATGCTGGATTTTCTGTATCAGATTTACCTGGTCATCATTTCATGTGTTTATAACCTTTCCCAAATCTCCATGCTTATCACAGTAAGCTATTTGTCTTCTTTTGAAAACTGTAAAAATGATTCCTTAGCAGGTGGCAGATATATTCAGCCGGTGTCAGGTTACAATACAGTTCTAGGGCACAAAAGTATTTTTCCATAATTTTTTGGTCTTAAAGCTTTCAAAAGATGTATACTTTGCCATGGTTTGGAATTAAATCTTAGCCATAAAAAAGTTCAAAAGACGGCGTGTTTTTAGGTTAAGTCCCTCTTTAACATAGGATGGTCATTGTCTTGTAAAAAGGTCTGTGAGCGCTACTGAACGGATGTTTTCTCTTGGTCGTGGTCGAATTGTTACTTTATCGAAAAATAAACGATGCATGATATTAGTGATGTGGCCAAGTTTTCAGAATAAAATTTTGCATGGAACTGAAGAGATCATTGATGAACATTACTCACATTTTATAACGCACAGCGATACAATGATCGTGACGTCACCAGAAATATCATGCGAATTAAACCAAACAGTTAAGTCAATCGAACTTCAACTTTTAGACGAGCTCTATTATGGAATTCAATGGCACCCAACAGGGTTCAATTTGGCTTGAAAGTAAATAGAGTGTAGAAATAAAGCTGATTTTTTGTGATAACAATTTCAGATTTTGAAGATAAGGAATACTCTACTACAAAATTGTTTCGAATTCTCGTTTTTTGCCAACACATAACTTAGAAACCCGTTGAAAACGGTTTTAATGCCCAGCTCAGTTAGTCAATCGAACATAATCGAACTTCAAAAGTTCAATTGTGTTCGATAGGCCATTTCCGAGGTACCTTGCGCCTCTGTTTCAAAACGAGTCGTCTTGCAAAATCTTTGCATGAAAATGAACTGTAGAGGAAACGCATTTTAGAATGAATGGTTTTGCCTAAAGACTCGTTTTGACACAGAGGCAAAAGGTACATAACCGAAAGTTCGATTGTGTTTGATGGATTTGGCTAAATTTTACCAAACTACCGATAACTGAATGATTAATTAGGCCGGGAAGGGAAGCCGAAATTGCGATCGTATTTGATTCAAACTGGATTCAGACCTTTCTGCTCGACTAATGAGAGATTAATGAGCAGGAAAGGAAGCTGTAAGAGAAGATTCTCAAGAAAAACGGGAAGAGAAAGCATCAAGAGATGCAGTGCAAACAAAATTAAAGGTAACGGGAAATTCCACATCATTTACATGGCGAATAACAGAATCGCTTACTGTTTTTTATTAGCAGCTCAGTCTTAGTCTTACACATTTTACTCTCGGATTGAATTTTACTTTTCATTTTATTATAACTAACTATTGCTGCAGTGTTTCAGGCAACGTTACCCTAGCAACACAGACCCAGTAATTTCGCCATTCAGAGAAGCCAATTGAAGGCTGTCAATCATTTCGCTCAGTCCTACACACAGGATTCACGTGACTAGCACCACACACTAACCGCTGACACGGTAGTGCTGACGAGGAATAATCTGGTGGCAATAAATATCATATATAAATGATACAAACCTATTCATTCATTTCAGTTTAGTAAAAAAAATATCTAGGAATTCATTATTGATTGAAATGTCCTTGGTAGAGGCTATGTGAATGTGAATCCAGCCACAGTGTAAGTGTTGTAGACTTTCTCCATGGACACAATATAAGCAGCTGTCCTGATGTCCAGTCCAAGGTTGTACTCCTCGCACAGCGCATTATTTGCTGCAAGCAAAAACCGCAATAAGTTCTTCGTTAGTTGAATAGTCTGCTTGCTTGTTTGATCTGGAAGCCCGAAATGAACAGATGCCTCTTTTCGCAACATCCGTTCTTTGCCGGTCAAAAAGACTAGACTTGTTGAACTGCGAAAGCCGAGCTCGGATATTGAAAAATGTCTACGACACTTCGAGTGCGAGAGCGTGAGGAAGAGGCACGCAAGCTTAACATCGCGGCACCGGTCCCATTAAACAAGAAGCCAAGGACATTCTAGGAAAGTCAATCAAATGACCTACAGCGACAGGTTGGTGATTCGACACGAAAATTTATACACTGCATAATTTAACTCCAGTCGTTAGTTTCTAAATGGTTCATTGTTGTTCGTACATGTGAATTTTCCCGCGCAAGTTACAACCAATCAGACGGACTATGAGTAGTACGTCTTTACCATCAGTTGGAGCTCTCAGTTGGTCGAACGAGAAGAGAAAAAGAACGAGAAGGTTCTTGACGGTTTCCTATGATTTTTTCTGAAATTTTCTCTTGACACCTAGTCTCTGGCCTAGCTGTGATCTAGGTTGTCACGCAACGGTCCTTATCGGCAGGAGCGTTGCGTGACAACCCCAATAACAACTGCGTAGGAGATCTGCACAATCCTTGCTAAGACTTGACTGAAAGGCATAGCTTTACGTAGACTGTAGTAGATTAAAAGTAAGAAAACGCGCCACGCTGCATACCTTGGCTGATCGTTCCATTGTGAATTCCAATCCAGAGTGGACAATATCTCTTTCAGACGCGCCCTAGCAGAAAAAGAAAAACTTAACAACTACAGCTCGAAAATGAGTAAGAGTGGAATGGAGTAGAGAAAAGCACGGGTCGCACTTTAGCTCACTTTTCAGACCGGTAGCTGGAGGTTTCGCACCCACCAAGTTCGCACACCGACTCAACTAGCGACCAAGTGTTCAAAATTGATCTTTCTATTACCGAGCAAAAAGACAACATTGTACGCATAACGAAACAAAATCACACAAAACATGTTTCTTTCTCGTTCTTTAAGGGGGAAGAAACTTAACTACAAATCTGTGCTAAGGAAATCTCAAAACCTCCTTTTTTGCCTCCTGAAGTCCAGTGGGCATCAAAGTTTACCGTGTTTGTTCAATTCACGTTTCCTTTAAATGTTTCGAACCACGCCCATATTTGGTATGTCACGTGACCACAATAGAAAACGTCTACAAACTCGGACTGAGTGGATCGTTTTCAAGATATAACAACACGTTTGCCGAAACACGGCATTATCTACAACTTCTAGCATGCGTTTGAGGAAATGTACAATATTTCGAAACTTATAGATCTTTAACAAAAAAACCTAAAATCCAAATTTTGCGGAATTTTTGGCGTTTTTGGGCTTGGCTTGGATAGATTTCCCAAATTTATCACAAAAGGGCCCATCTTTTGGAAAATTGGGTCACGTGATTAAGAGGCTATAATAAAGATCTACAATTTTCGAAATATTGTACATTTCCTCAAACGCATGCTACAAGTTGTAGATAATCCTGTGTTTTGGCAAAACGTATTGTTATATCTCGAAAACGATCCACTCAGTCAAAATAGAAAGTACAGTATATAGTGAGTTCGGGACTGCATTCTCCATCAGACATGGGTAAAGACAGGCATAAACTGTAAGCTGTCTTTTGTTTTCGCTCTAAATAACAGGCAAGAACGCAAGACCTAACCGAAGAGCACAATATTAGTAGCGCGCGTTGCCCGCTCCACTCTTGCCTCACAGCTTTGCCGCTAAACCCGCGAAAATCGTTCTCTTAAATGACATGCAATTTTCCTCTCCCTGCTTGTTCAGATTTTACTTGTCTATAAACTGTTGTAATTATATTGAACGTCTATCTTACTGCAATCTTTTGAAGAAACTCCTCCGATGGTCTGATAGGAATTTCTGATTTGAAATGATTTTCCAAGCTTTCCTGGACGCTCGCTGTTGAGGGAGAGAGAAAAGAACAATTTAAAAAAATGCACGTTTAAACATTGTTTTAAGTATCCTATCAAATTCGCTTTCCGAAGTGATTAAGAAATCACAATAAATACACGATATGTTTTTAACTGTTTCGCCCTCAGTTTTTAAGCGGAAAACAGAACAGCTAAGAGGAGATAAGCCTAAATACGAGCCAAGTGGCCCACCAGGACGGAGCTCATTCCAGTTTCTGCGACTAGGAGTATTTCTACTCCCCCCTGGATGGGATGCTAGTCCATCGCAGGGTTACCCCCAGCATTAAGTTTAATCAGTACCCATTTAGACACCTGGGTCGAGAGGCACTGTGAGAGTCTTGGCCGAGAACACAACATAATGTCCCCGGCCAGGGCTCGAACCCAGACCGCTCGATTGGGAGCTGAGCGCGGTGACATGAGGCCACCGCGCCTCCTACGCGCCCTGCCAGTTTCAGATAGCTACATGTAAAAGAAAAGGTCTCGAAACAGGTTAAAGGAAAAATTATTATAAACTGATCTTATGGGTGCCGAAATATCAGTAAAAATTCCATTATGTTTATTTTGCGATAGCTTTTAACGTTTAAGAAAACAAGGAACACAAATTGGCTGTATACCTAAAAGGTTAAAGTTTGCTTCCTTCTCGTATTTCCAAGTCAGACGTCCAAAACTGACATGATTGATGTTCTTCAGCCACTCGAAGTAGGAAACAGTCACACCTCCAGCATTCAAGTACATATCCTGTCGAACAAAACCAAATCTTAAGGAACAAACGCTTCCAAAGTTCTGAACTTTTAATTAGTTTTCTCAGGGTGTAAAATTACTATCTAGAAATATGCAGTTACAAATGGCACTTTGTTAGACAACCTCGTCAGGTCTCTCTCTCTACTTCAGGGGGGGGAGGAGGGAGATAAGAGACACTGGGAACGTGGTTGTTTGTTGGCAGTGGATTAGTCAGAGCTAAATTATGATATTTAAAACTCACTGGAATGACAAGTTTATTATTTTCAATTAAGACTTTTTCTGCCGCCGGTGTGGTTGGCCCGTTTGCACCTTCAGCAATAACCTGAAAAGAAAAAAATATGCAAATATAAGTAGACAACAAAAGTAAAATCTCTTGAACACCAAGTGATCTATGTCAGCTCAAGCCTTAATGCCAAGTTCACTATAGCATTAAGCAATTATAAGTATGATTAAATGCTGACAATGGTTTGAGGCCAATAGACCAGCTATGAGAGAATGATTTCGCCTGTCTCAAAGACTTCTACCAAAGTTCAATTCAAAACATTTTGCCTGTCTATGAAAAGCAATTAAGAAATGTTCATAAAAGTCTAACTGTACTAGACCATCGCAGAGTTACCCTCCTGGTACCCATTTAACACACATGGGTGGAAAGAGAACTGCAAAAGTAGCGTTACTGCCCTTCTGTTTGTACCTGTGCATCCCTTTTCATCACAAAGCGAAAATTGTACAAACACACACTTGATTTGACTGAGGTATCCGAACCCAGTCAAGCTAGTGTAATTGAGTGCAACATCCACAACTGTATTGACTATGCTGTGAGGCCAGACACCAGCAGACCGTGGAAACAGTGTAGACAAGATAGTACTTCAGTCTGCTGACAGACTATTTTGTCTTGAGTTCACTGAGATCACAGGAAAAATACATTCTCCTCCTCAGAGGCCGCGCTCCTTTTACCCTGGGTTCCAGAGGATATTTTTTTCTGATTGATATTTCGCGGCGAAGCTGCGTTAACAAGGCGCAAAGCGCCGAGGAGAAAAAAATAACCTCTGGTCACAGGAGCACGCAACCTCATTTCCATTGCCGGATTTCATACGTCGGGGGCCTGGGTACAATCGGTGTATTATGGGATTAACAACACAAGACCCATATATTCAGAAAGAGCACATCGAGCTTTACAAAATCTTTAAGTTTCGTGTTAATTGGGCCAATATTGAACAAGATACAGCCATTCAAAAACGTAAAAAATTAGTAACAAATGTATGGATTGCCGGACACTTGTCCGGAAAATGTATGGATTTCCGGACAAGTCTCCGGCAATCCATACATTTGTTACTAAATTTTTACCTTTTTGAATGGCTGTAGCTTGTTCAATATTGGCGCAATTTACACGAAACTTAAGGATTTTGTAAAGCTCGGTGTGCTCTTCCTGAATATATGGGTCTTGTGTTGTTAATCCCATAATACACCGATTGTACCCAGACCCTCACGGTATGAAATCCGTCAATGCGTGCTCCTGTGACCAGAGGTTATTTTTTCTCCTCGGCGCTTTGCGCCTCGTTAACGTGGCTTTGCCGCAAAATATCGATCAGAAAAAAATATCCTCTGGAACCCAAGGTACGCTCCTTTTGGTCAGCACCAAGAATCACAACCTCTGGCTTAGTCCAACGACATTCTGGTTTTGAATGGCTTTGTAAACACAATAGATTGAGACCAGAACCAATCAGATTTGTCAGACCTGACTCTGAGCATGCACAGAGTGATGGGAAATCCGTGAATTGCAGACTTCCAGTGTTGGACCTGGCCAGAGGTCACGATTCTTGGTGCTCACCAAAAGGAGCACGACCTCGGGAGACGAGAATGAGGAAAATATTACATGAAAATGTAAGGGGATGTGGCACAGACACAGAAAGAAAGAATATCCATGGATAGTTTTAAGTGTGGTTCAGTATTTGTAACAATAAAGAAACTAACAGAGCAGGAGGACATGGGTGTTGTTCTTACACGGAGAAGATGGACATGGATCAGTCAATGATGTGCTCTATAACGAATCTACATTGTACCATCATCGCTAGAGTAGCTTCAGATGGACACCATAGAGTAAAAGGAAAAGAGGTCATACAATATCCACCTGGTGGAGGACTGCTAAGGAGAACTCAAGTCTCTGAACCTTAACTGGGGCAAGCTTCACAGCTTGCTATGGCCCGAATGGAATGGAGGAAACTTGTGGATGCCCTATGCGCCATTTGGCATCCTAAGGACTAATGATGAGGATGATGATTACCTTTGCTTTAATTTTGTGAGCATTTTTAATTGTAATCTGTTTTTCATTTGCAGCAGGAACTAATATGTCACATTCAGCTTCCAAAAGATTTTCCTCAGTCATCTGAAACAAGAACACAAAACAACATTTCGTTGCTCCAGTCTTACTCTAGCACCAGGGCAACCTGCATTGCAGACAGAAATTTACCTGTAAATAACTAGTACCTGCTGTAAAAACAACAAATCCTGAAGAAACTATTTGGAAATTATGCTTAAGGGGACACAGTCAGCTTTGGGACTGTGCTGGCCAGCATAGACACTAGTTTTCTCATTTTGAAAAAGTTCACCTCAACCTAAAATTGTAGCACGTCTAGAAAATTATCTGCTCTAATCTTTGCAGTGTTTTCTTTGAGTTTCATTTGTTTTCTGAAAACCTGTTTTTGAATGTGCTTTTGCTTATCCTATGACATTATTGTTATCATATTTGTTTAAAACAGTATGGATCACAACTTTGTGATAGGCAAACTAGCTGTGAAATAGTATCTGATGTGCATATATGGACCAGCTGACTGTCTCCCACCTTGACCCATTGAAACTCTTATCATTCATAATGTAAGTTTTTGTATTTTTAACATTATAGTCAGTAGTTCCTTAGAGTATTTTAGTCTAGTTTTACACACGATTCCTAGGAAGACCATGTAAAGTGATATGATTTCGTGTATAAATAAAGATTGATGATGATGATGATGATGATGATGATGATGATGATGATGATGATGATGATGATGATGATCCCTTTAAATTAGGGCAAGTAGGGTGAACAACAAAAGTTCAATGAAGCTTATAAGAGTCAAATTTCAACAGGACAATTTTCCTGCTAAATGGATTGTATGTTTTCTTTTTGTTTGTTGTCTTTTGAGTTTTATGGTTGCCTAAGTGCTGTGTGAGAGCCAGAGGCCTTCGTTAGTGTGTGTTTTCTTGTATGGCAGTGGCTCTCTGACCCCGCTCCCCCCATTATTTTGTTAGGTAAAAAAGAAGAAATCATAGAAGGAAGAAAAGCCGGCAGGGAAAGCAAATCAAACCCAGCCCCCCTTCACCCCTCCCCCCTACCCTTAGCTCAAGGTCTGGATCTGCCAATGCATGGCAACTTAATAAATAAGGACTGATTAAGAACTTTGGGCCATTTCAAAGATGGCATTATAACAAGAGTTTACACACCTTTGCTCCAGGAAAACCTTTAATTGAGCCATCATTGTCCTAATTGACACAAGTAAATGGCAAATTAATCGTTACGCCTAGAATAAAAACATCTGATAAATGAAACAGAAGTAAATAAATTCAGTATAATATTATATCTAGTAAGTGTGCTCTGGTTGTCACATGAACATTAATACAGCAGGGTTTTAACTGGATTACTGATCCTAATGGTTTCCAAAAAGTACCTATTTTCCTACCAGTTTGTAATCTTCAAGTTCTTTTGGATCAATTCCATCTTCATTATAAAGATTTCCATCTCTCTCCATGATTCCAATGCATTTGGCTCCTGCACGGTGCAGATAACGGCAAGTATGGAGACCCACATTACCAAATCCCTGTTTATCAACAACATCACAAAATTTTACAAATATTCAATGTATGAGTACAGCACGGCCACAGCTAAACTAAAATTCTTACCACAGCAATACAGTTTGTGTATATTTTGTATAATCATTTTTTTTAAATCATAGCCTTTCACAGGAACTTGAAATAAGTAAAGTTATGACCTAGTCAACAGTCCATTATTAAAGGGCCATAGTTTTCAGTGTTCTTAACATCTACAGACCAGGTATTATTTTAATTACCTGAACTATAAATGATTTTCCACGGAGTCCAGGTTCTAAGCCAACTAAACCAGCATATTTTTCTGCAGAAAGGGTAAAATACACTTACAATAGACCCTTTCAAGGTTAACGCCCCCATTTCGCCGGGGGTGCAAAACTACTGGGGCGAGCGCGCGGCCAGACACAAATTGCAATGCAAATGGCTGACTTGTGAAGACGTGTCATATCGAAATTCCTTCTAGGTTAAACTATTCTTTTGTGAAAATCGTCCTATAGTTTGTTCGTTTTAACTTTGGTTCAGATAGAAGATCATTTCTGATGCCTCGGCAAGCGGAGGAAGTTCTTCAATACGAAGACTTCCTCGGCTGGACTGTTTCGTCGCTCAAAGATTTTCTGTCACTTAGAGGACTCAAGCAAACCGGTCGAAAGCCCGAGCTTGTTGCCAGAGCATTTGGTGCGTACGAACTTAAAGCGCCTGTGAAGTTTTCACAACAGCAGATTTATCAGCAGATAAAGGAAGAATATTCCCGGAGGTTGAATTCAAATGGAATAAACACCGATCCAAACACTATACCGCATGAAGCTTGGATTGATGACGTGAAGCAATGGCCAGAGGTTGATGATGGTAAATTGTTCAGTTACATTTTGAGAACAAAAGCTGTAGATGTGGAATATATTGGAAAATACAAAGACCAGAAAGCTTACTCGTATTGGATGAGTGGCTTTGTGGACACGGTGTTGTTTGCAAAATGCCCAGTTGACAACAAGCACGTGTTTTTAAAAGGCTGTGTGTCACCTTCACAAAAAGTCCGCGATGATCCACACAAAGTCTGGGTATGCTTAGAGGGCACGAAGAACGACTGTAAAATTGTGACTTCGTGGTGTACATGTACGGCTGGTACAGCTGAAGTCTGCAACCATGTTATTGCTTTGATGTACAAAGTCAACTTTGCATACAAGAAAGCATACATCTCTCCTGCATGCACAAGTGTTCCACAAGGATGGAACAAAGGAACTAGAAAGGATGTAGAGCCAAATCAAATCAAAAACCTTGTCTTTCGTAAAGACAAAAAGACACAAGACGAGAGCACCAGAGATCAGAGGGAGAACCTAAATTTAAAGAACCAGTTTGACCCAAGGAAACTGCAGGATAGGCAGCTGACAAATGAGAGAGTTTCATCCCTGATCAGTGGCATTGTTGAAAATGTTCCATCAGCTTGTGTGCTTTATTCTATAGAACATACACAGGATGATGGTCTCCCCGAGCTCCTCCCTCAGAAAGCTCTTAGTTTTATGTCACTGGAGGAAATGAAAGGGAAACCTCTTGAGCACACAGCACCACTCTTTCTGAAAGAGTGTCAAATGACCACAGATCAAGTGAAAAGGGTGGAAATTGAGACTCGTGGACAGAGCACTAATGACTTATGGCACAAGCAAAGGATTGGAAGAGTAACTGCCTCAAATTTCCACACATTCCACACAAAGGCACAATCTATTCTCAACAGAAGAAGTCAAAATGACAAAAAGCCAGTTTACAGTTCCCTTGTATCCAGCCTGTTGAGCAAAAGTGATGATGTTTCTCACCTTCCACAGATAAAGTGGGGAACAACCCATGAAAAGGATGCTATAAAAGCCTTTATGTCAGATGTTGCTTCCCAACATGATGGTGGTCTACAGGGATTTAAACAATGTGGACTGTTCATCAAGCCTGACTACCCATACCTTGCAGCTTCACCAGATGGCTTGCTTTTGTGCAAATGTTGCGGTCTTTCAACTGTTGAGGCCAAGTGTCCTTACAGTGTGCGGAATGAGAACATTCATGTCAAGGAGACATTTGACCGAGTTGATTTTCTTGAAGATTTCCATGGGAAACCCCGCTTAAAACGATCCCACAAATATTACACCCAAATGCAAGCCCAAATGTGGGTTTGTGGTGTTTGTCATGGTTTTTTCATTGTCTGGACACAGGGTGGCCCCCCTTTGTATGAGCGAATTGAACTTGACATGGAATTTTGTCTGACTGTTGTGAACAATATTACATTGTTTTACAAGTCATTTGTACTGCCATGCCTGTTAGGTTATAGGGACATTTTCGATTGCCCAAAGTGCAACAAAGTGATTTTGGAGGAGGATGAAATTAGCAACTCTGAAAAGGAGAACAGTGTTTGCTGTGACACTTGCAGCACTTGGTGGCATTTGCCATGTGCTGATCTCACCATCAGTACTGCAGACGCACTGGATTCTTGGGTTTGTCAAAGCTGCCTGACAGATGCAGCGAAAGCAATTGACAGTGAAGATGACCTCGACTTCAACTTTGCCCAAGAATCAGAAGAAACAGTTACATCTACTGATCTGAATCATGTTTGCCCTGTTTGTTCAATGAAAAGTATACCCGTAAATGGAGAACATGTGTGCACTGTTTGTAAAAAAGCAGTCCATGCATGGTGTAGTAACCATGAAAATATTACAAGCTCTGCAGATCTCATTTGTGATTATTGTATTTCAGATTAATACAAACAAGAACATTGAACTTAATGTACTGTGAAAAGGGGACTATGTTACCAGATGTTGAGATGATTGTTAAAACAAGTTGCAGTTATACACTAGAAATGTAATAATGTAACATACAAGAAAAATTAACAGAACATAATTTTCAATATGAATAATACTGTAGTGGCAAAAATGATGGATGTCATCGTGTTCAGCAAAAGAATATCTCAGAGTTCACAAAAATTGAAATAGCTTAGGTTCTAATATCTATGGCCACTAAATGTTCTGTTGTTATGTTAGTGTTCTTTCATGTGCCTATTGCTATTAAGATTGCAATATTGTAAACTTTCAAAACCAACTGGCACCTTCAAAGCTTCAATATCATTTGATACGAATAAAACCTGTTGTTAATTATCACTGTAGAAGTATTTACAAAAAAAACATAACATACAGTCTAAATGTTATTTTTGAAGAGTGAAGGTTTGGATCTTTGGTTCAGAAATAAGGTATTGTTTCGCCAAAGCTCATGAATTCAAAGTTTTTTTTTCATAGTAACAGTCTAATTTTTCACTCACTGAATGACAAGTTGTGTCCTCCCCCTCATTTATTCCCAGCATTAGACCATTTTTTGGGTCAGAACTTCATGGCAGCCCACATATCCATATATGGATATATATGGATAAGACAATAGGGGGAGTGTGCTCTATATGTGGGCTAGCATGAAGTTCTTGCCCATTTTTTGGTATTGTTATTGTAAAAACATGTTGACGTCAGTTTTTTATGCATCTATCCTCTTATTGGTGAAAAATTTTGTCATAACATTGTCAAAGTTTACTGCGGAACCACTTTGGCAATGTTATGACACAATTTCTCATCAATAAGAAGACAGATGCATAAAAAGCTGATGTCAGTTTTTTAATAACACAATTTAAGAATGTCACCTGGGCTAAGCTACCCATAGAAAAAACCTAATAACAAACAGTATTAAATACAAAGTGGTGGTAGCAAGTTACATAAAGAACAGCAAACACGAACAATGTCATCAGCTAGGGGAAGCAGGGAAATAGGGAGTTCATTTTTAAGCAGAAGAAAAACTTTGAGTCGTCCGATGGCTTGCTCCACATAGATCCTGACATTTGCAATGTTTGATGTTTCTCTGACATCACGTGGTAACAGTTGCATTGATGATGCACAACTAGGTGGGATGCATAATGTTGCCATGTGCATCATCAAATCTTCTCTGATCTTAAACCCCCTGTCTGCCATAACTTCATCATAGGGTTCAATCATGTTTAAAAATCCACTGTTTCTCACTATGAAAATATCAGAAGCCCTTCCTCCATAACATGATGAGACATAGGAAATAGCCCCATTTGGAGTGATGGCAACAAGAACTTTGAATGTGTAATGATGTTTATACTCACTCCATAGAGTGGCTGCTAAATCAAGTCCACTTGGAGTTTCTGTAAAGCATTCAAAGCAGTCAATAATGCATCTAACTTTGGGATAGAGCTTTACAAAACAAGATGGAAGAGTCTTCCTGACCTGTTGTCGACTTGGCCACACAATTAAGACTGACAGTTCCTTTGACATAAGCTTAATCCAAGTGATAAAAATGCTACTGACACTGGTTGTTGACACATGGAATCTAAATGCCAAATCAACAGTTAGAAGAGCTAGTCTTAGTTTCATTAGAGTCATCAAAAACTCCTGCTCGAGCCTAAGCTTCCTTTCAGGTCCAGGTCTTCCTTTAGCAAATCCAGTCGCCAACTCGAATGCAGAGGGAGGTTGAGGTGCTTCTTTAGTTGTCTGCTTTCCACCCCTCCAGTATTGCATAGACCGTGCCTTTTCACTCAGATAATCGAATAAAAACTGGAATATTTTAGGCGAGGACAGACCTGTGTATACCTTAACTTCCATTTCTTTTGTTAGCTGTTCAAACTGCATAGGAACTGACACAGAGAAGTCCGTACTGGTTTCCAATTCTTCATCAGTTTCCTCACTATCATCATTACACGCTTCGCCACCTGAGGACTGGCATCTTGAGGAACCAGCTTCTTGCAGCTTATTCGCTTTCCTTTTCTTAGGCGACTTTTTTTGTAGGTAGTCAGAAACAGTCATAAAAATCGACGGATAGTCCGTTTTAGGGTTCTCGGGAGTTCTTCTGCCCAGAGGAAAATGATTTGAACAAACGAAAGTGCCACTCGCACCTGGTAAAGGATTGAAAACATCGCCACGTGTCTTCGCTACTTGCTTTCGCCATATTTCGGCAAGTTTCGGATCGACTGGCCACTTGTGAAACGTTAAATTCTTCACATGGGATCTAACATAAACAAGATCGGGATATCTTTTATCATTATCGCAAAATCCTACCGCACAACGAGCGTGATTTGGCATGGCAACAAACTACTCAGCCGTGTCGCCATTTGCAATTCATATTTGGCCGCGCGCTCGCCCCAGTAGGTTTGCACCCCCGGCAAAATGGCGTCGTTAACCTTGAAAGGGTCTATTAAAGGGGCAGTGTCACGAAGATTTTGCAGTTATAATTAGGTCAATTCTGTGCTAAAATCATTACTTTAAGGCTTTCCTTATAAACAAAATGCTTCTATGAGGCTACGACGAAGATATCAAATGAATTTTATCAGAGTGGGCTAACCATAATAAATTTCTTGAGGATTTTTTGAAGACTTAGCATCAAAATCAATCTTGAGAAAATTGGCCAATTTTTTCAAGTTTCAATCCACTTCCATCCTTGCCATCTGTAGTGACAGGCGACAGGAAACAGTTTCAGTACCTTCAAATAGTCTTTAATAACAAAGCTAGACCATTATTTTTGGAATTCAATTGATGCGAAGACACCTTCTAGCTTTTTATAAAGTTGCCAAATAGGGTGACATTGCCCCCTTTAACAGAACAAAACAAGAGGAAGAGCATACAGTACAGCTCAGATATCAGCTAGCACTGTACATATCATCATCTTGAAGTCTTTACAGCTGAATATGCACCTCTTGCATATGTACAATACATACACTTATTTCAAGACATTCCTAGCAAGTATGTACATGTATATAGTTCAGTCTCATACATTTGATTAATGTGACGTTGTGTATCTTTATGTGGGAAGGGGGGCTGTATACCTGCACCGGATGTGTTCTAGTCAGAGCACAGGTTAAACTATTCACTATTCAATAATTATGCATATGTACACAGTGTCACAGAGCTAGATCAAAATTGACAACTGACACCAAACAACAGAGAATAAGTTTCATGCTAAATAAAGTTATACCTGAGTTAAGAAAGTTATCTATTCCATGGAAAACACCCTGGGACAAAAAATGACAAAATTAATCTTAATGGCTATTAATAAATACAGTCATGTTACTTGTATTAATACTGATCATTTTGATAGTCAACAAAAAAGAAAAAAAGTCTTGCAAACCGAAACGTTTACTTACAAAACGAGAATTAGTATGAATTAATATCATCTGAACATCACACTAAACTTAGATCAATCCCAAATTCAAATAAATTACCCTCCCTGTGGCTGATATTCTTCCATGAATTCCACCAAGATGAACTGGTTTTCCAGTGACGCAAGCATATGCATTCATGTTACCATAACCTTGCAAAATAAATAATGAAAATAAAAGCATGTCATTTATTTTTTGTAAGTTTGCTGTTGGTTTTGGCCTTGCTATGAGGAAAAAAACACAGGTTAATATTATTTTTCAATTTGCTTTTTGCCTCTGGCCTTCAGGACTTGGTTTTCAACCCACCACAGAAACAGAAATCTACAAATTCCAATTTGATAAGGATTTGGGGACCTTCATGAAAACTAGCAAAGGCTGAGCAGACATGGCTTCCTTTTTCAATATAATTTACAATCTATTTATTTTCAATATTAATAAAATATTTAAGTTAGTATGTGTGCCCTCATTGGTTGATAGACCTGTGTGTTAAGTTGAGAATATGTAAACACAACAACTATTGTTCCAAAAAATATTTCCTAGAAGCAATTAAGAGCACTTATTTCCCTCTTTTCATAATATTTTAGTCTAAACACTTGGGGGTCAAGTGTTGGGAGAATTCTTGAAAGTCGATCAGAACTGTCTTAAATTGTCACAACCCCCTTGTGTTGAGATCAGGATTTTCAAAATAAGCCGTCATCCGACACAAGACAATGGTTACTTCAAGCATTTGCGTTGGGTACAAACAAACAAGTTTGGTAACGAGCATTCTTGTTTCACCAACATTACCTTTCTGAGGAATCAACAGATCAGAACAGACTGGAATTGCACCTCAAGGCAAAGCAGAATCCAGAGTGACTGAAATGTCCCAGAGCCAGCACACATCCCACCTTTGTCGGATGGGGGAACCCACTTTGGCACTCTTCAATTCCCTAGATACAATATGGTCACTTTTGTTGCGACTCCATACACAGTGCCAGCTACTTTATTTCAAATACAAAATCCTCTGAAATGAGCCTTATATGTAAACAGAGGAAGAGGTGTCCTAATGCTAAATACACATGTATTACATAAATCGATCCATAAAGTGATTCTGTTCACGATTAAGGCACAGGATAATTACCTAATGTCATGTCAAATGAGTCTGCAATCCAACTCATTTCTCTCTCCCCAGTCCCCATGTCTGGTGCTGGTACATCAAGGCCTGGTCCAATGAAATTTTTCTTGGCAAGCTCCACTGTGAATCGCCTCGTGATCTTTTCAAGTTCAGATCGCTGTCATGAAAGAAAAAGTCTAATTTAAGGACATTAATTCAAAATCCCACAATATTGGCACTTACAAGCCCAACAAAATTTGTTTGGCTAAACAAAAAATGGGCGACTCCAGAAAATATCCATACCTACATGTACATGTATATATACCACAGACTGCTTTCACGATTTCCGAAGGGGAGGGGTGTTCATGATTATTTAATTCTGAGGGCATGGGGGGTATCTACGATTAAAGATTCAAAGGCATGGGGGGATTTCACAGGTGGGATTTCTGGAGTAGAAAGTGTAGAGTAAGTTCCTTGAAAACACTATTGTTGTGAACTTTTGTAGTTTGTAAATAAACCATGAACATAGGACAGCGGAAGCAGAAGACATTAGCATCGATAGATCAGACACATGTTTATGCTCATAACTTATACATGTAGAAGTGAACAGTAAAATGTGGGTTTCACATTTACCTTTCTTGTCGCATGAATAAAATCTGAAAATGTATATCTCACGGCTTGCTAATTTCTTGTTACTCCCGCCCGATGAACAGTAAAAAACTCACACCAGTCCTTCGCTTCCAAGGAATGCCTGCCAGATTATTAAGCATTCACTACATGAAGCATATGGGTTTATAACACTTTTCGTGCACACTACATGACATATAAAAGGACACAAAGAGGAAACATCAAAGACGCATTAGCAAAACGGTATAACATTTGACCACCAAAAGATTTTAACAGTCTGAATTTTGAGCTCTTTTGCTTTGTAAACGTCAAAACAACACAAGACAAAGAGGAATAAATTACCTTAAATGGTGTTTATTTTATTCACCAAATTCAGACTGAAAAAGGAGTTTGTACAGCCTGGCCACTAGTGGCAGATTTTTCTTGTCGCTGAAGAGTAAAGCTTTTCGCCTGGTGTCACTAGATCACAGCCTTGAGGAGGCATAAATTCATGTTCGTTTACTCATATAGGTGTTGCTAAATAAGTCAAAAATGTACTTCCATTAACAACTGCCTTGCAAAGTGGAGGTTGGGTGCCTGAGACATCAAGGAGCTTCCACTATTGGCAGCCAGCTCCTAGATGGAGACCGCTCCCACGGCTGACAAATCCAGGTAACCCAGCCATGAGCCCCCACACGGAAGGAGAAAAAACAGGCACCCATCACACTGATAAAACAGTGGAGAGAAATGAGGGACAGGGGAGGGGAGACAGCCTCCAAGGAGTCCTCACGCTCAGGAGAAACGCTAACACTAGAAAACGCTGACGAAAACGCCATCCAAGTGCTACAATGCCCTATGGACTAAGAGCATGAGGAATCCTGGCACATGCGCATATATAACAAACTGCTAACCGTGCAAGTCAAACTTGTGCTCCCAGTTGTTAACTCTGTTAAACTGCATTTAACTGCATAAAAAAGAAAACAGAAATTCTGAAGGGGGGGATTTACAATTATGGAATTCTGAGGGCATGGGGGATAATGCATTATGGAATTTCTGAAGGCAAGGGGGGTGGTTAAAACATGGAAGCTGTCCGTGGTTGGGTATGAATATTTTCTGGCATTGCCTAAATATTTCAACAAAATGTTGACTCAATCAAATATTCTCAAGCTTATTACAATTGTTTTATTGTCTCGTTGTTTCAAATTGGTCCCCTTTTCAACTTTGTAAATATCTCTCTCACTTATTTTACATATTTTAATGCATTCATAACATTTTTAAGTATTCTTGGGTGACTACAATTCAAAATCAGCAAATTATTAGATTTTTCTGACCAAAAAATTTTTCTAACCAAAAATCCCTTTCACATGCAGTTAGAGATCTAATTGAACTCCTTCTATCAGCTGGAAAAAAACTCACATTAATGGACAAATCTGTCAAACTTGACACTTGACAAAAATTTGGCCTGCTGCTTATAATCGTCATTACAGTAAATCTGAATGTGATGCCAGTCAGGGGGAATGATTCTTATCAAAAATAGAAATAAGGCTGCCAGGACAAGAGTGCTTTCCAAGTTTAATAAGGTTGAGGAAATTTGACACTTCAGCTATAAATCGTCATCCCAAAATTTGTAAAATGGAATTGATGGCATGCACATATTTTTTGGATGGGCCCTTAGCTATATTTAATGACATACTGAGTATTCTGAGGGATTGATCTTGATGCCTCCTTTAGCTCCACCAAAGGGAACATCAACCACAGCACATTTGTATGTCATAAGCGTGGCCAATGCCTGCACTTCATCAATATCAACATCATCACTAAACCTAATACCTATGAAAAAACACACACAAAATTGCAAACTGTCACCATGAGTTGGCCAAAATAAATTATCCTTTTGGATTTAAGATCTGTAACCAGTACATTAATTAAACAAATAAAAAAATGCATCTCCTTGAAAGCTCCACACAATTTTTACATTATTTTAAGTCTGCGTCCAATTCAAGCCAAGCAACCTATCAGACCAATAATCATCCTCAGTTTGAGTAGCATGAAGTGATTCTATTTCAGTCTACTCCTCCCTGGATTAGAGTAAAGTTAAAGTGTTGTGCCCAATTCAAAAACATAACACAATGTCCCTGACCAGGGCTCAAATCCAGACTGTTCAATCCAGACCCAAGTGCCAGCCAGAAGGCCACTGCGCTTCCAAGTAATTTGTATCTTTAAATCAGTAAAATCTGTGTCATTTACAAACCTCCTTTGCATGGTGTTCTGTGATGACTATGCTGTGCCCTATAACCCTGGATCAGTTTAAATTCACCATTATCTCTTTTGATTGGAAACATTACTGAAAGAACATCAGCACAGGGCTTCATGACATCTAGAGTTCCTGTAAAAATAATTAAGAAGGTTAGCAAATCCCAAACTTTGACTTCATTGAGCTGTTCCTTTAGTTCATACACTTGTTATTAACAGTGTTTGGTGCCCAGTCAGGCAAGTTTGTGGCTCAAGACAAAACAAAGTGGCTCGACTGCTGTATCATTACAAGGGATATTCATGGCAGCTCTGAATGGAGAGGAGCCGTGACCAAGCACCTCAAAACAGGAGAAGACAAGCTGACACAAGCCGCCACAGAGAGGCGGGTCCGCAGAAAGCTTTGCGTCAGCTCTGTCTAACAGTCAGCATACACATGCAATACTTGCAACAAGGACTGCCATTCA
>JAHPZR010007913.1:77500-82500 GCA_019787425.1 Platygyra sinensis | reverse complement strand
AACTTCAAACTACGCTATATTAAAGAAATGCTTTCCGTGAATGCTGTGCCTTATAGAGCTTTGCTGATTTCGCTTTTGAACGACTTGAGGAATTCCGCGCACCTAGCCTCGTAAGGAAGGCCATTCCACAGTGTGGTGCAACTATAGCTAAAACTATTTTTGAAATAATTTGTTCGTGGCAATCTAACATTCAATTTGTTCTCGGAGTCCCTCAAATTGTAGCTTATGTTTCGTTCAGAAAATTTCGATGTCAAATAGTCCGGAGCTAACCCATGTAGACATTTGAATACCAGGATTTTTACGTCGTTCTGTTGGGCTGCAATCTCCGCCCCTTCTGCAAGTTCATCCACCAGTTCTCTCTTATCTCGCCTGGCACTATTCTTAATTTCAACATTTTTGTGAATATATTTTCGTTGTGTCTACTTCTGGATCCGTGTTTCAGCATGGTAGAGTCTTTGTTTGATGGATCTCCTCTCCTTTATCTTCTTGATAGTTCTTTCTTATAGCCAGCTCTTAAATTGTCTCTTATTGAATCCCAATTCTTCCTTTGCCGTTGTCGTGAACGTGCTCTTTACTCGTCCCTATTTATTCTCCAAAGAGCCATCTTCTAAGTCTGCTAAAGCGTGGAATCTGTTGCTCAGTGAAAGAAAGAACTCCCTTTGCTGTGCTGGTGTCTTAGCTTGGAGATGTCGAGCCTCTGGTTCCTCTGTAATCAAGACTTAATTCCCGATGCTTTGAATCCTCGCTTTCAGCTTTCCAATCACCAAAGTGTGGTCTGATCCAACGTCCGAACCTCTATAAGCTCTAACGTCTTGCAGGGGTCTTCGCCACCTGCGGGAAATAGTAAAGTGGTCTATCTGGTTCTCTGTTCGCGAATCGAGAGAAGACCATGTCACCTTGTGTATTTTATCAAGTATTTTACGATGGGGAAAGACTGTACCAGCGATGACTAGGTCATTCTGCTCACAGAAATCTGTAAACAACTCTATATTCTTGTTCATGGTGTCGAGACCTGCTTTTCCCACGATGATCTCTCTGGTACTGTTGTCATTTCCCACTTTGGTATTTACGTCACCAAGCACAATCGGGATGTCTCTATTTGGTGTCCTCTCCAGCACACTCTGTATTTGCTCATAGAACTCTTCTTTAACCTCTCGATCTGCAGGGTTAGTTGGCGCGTAGCACTGGATAATTGACACTTCCTGGAACTTTGACTGGAACCGGGCTCTTAAGATTGTTGCATTTATTGGCTCCCATTCCCTGGCCTTAGGCTTCTGTTGACTTTCTTGGTCAGCATCATGCCCATTCACCCTCATTGGGTGATCCTGAGTACAGCAACACAGGTCCCAATGCTAGAGTGGCTTTCTCAGATGGAGTTCATCGAACTTCACTCAGTCCTTAACCTTCAACTTCATACTCACCCATCTCCCTTGCCATCTGTGCAGACTTTCAGGTCTCATATAAAGTTCTCACATGAATTCCATGTTCCTATCCTTGTGATAGTCTTGGGGAAGAGAATATTCTGTATAGCAGTTTCCTCCATAAATGTCCAGTACTGGCCACGAAATCCCGGGTTTCTACACTTTGATTTAATTCCACAGTTATCCATGTGTAGAAGTGTAGAAACCTTGACAAACTAGGGATTTTCACAACCTTTTCCCCATCCTTTCGTCGGTTGTCATTCTTTACTTAGTTCCACACTTCTCTACGTATAGAAGTGTTGAATACCGTGACAAACTAGGGATTTTCACGACCTTTTCCCCATTCCTTTCCACGGTTGTCATTCTTTACTTAGTTCCACACTTCTCTATGTGTAGAAGTGTAGAATACCGTGACAAACTAGAGATTTTCACGACCTTTTCCCCATCCTTTCCACGGTTGTCATTCTTTATTTAGTTCCACACTTCTCTATGTATAGAAGTGTGACAAACTAGGGATTTTCACGACCTTTTCCCTATCCTTTCGTCGGTTGTCATTCTTTACTTAGTTCCCCACTTCACTTATGTAGAAGTGTAGAGTGCCGTGACAAAGTAGGGATTTTCACGACCTTTTCCTCGTCCTTTCGTCGGTTGTCATTCTTTACTTAGTTCCACACTTCTCTATGTGTAGAAGTGTAGAATACCGTGACAAACTAGGGATTTTCACGACCTTCTCCCCATTCCTTTCCACAGTTGTCATTCTTTACTTAGTTCCACACTTCTCTACTTGTAGAAGTGTAGAATACCGTGACAAACTAGGGATTTTCACAACCTTTTCCCCATCCTTTCGTCGGTTGTCATTCTTTACTTAGTTCCACACTTCTCTATGTAGAGAGGTGTTGAATACCGTGACAAACTAGGGATTTTCACGACCCTTTCCCCATTCCTTTCCACGGTTGTCATTCTTTACTTAGTTCCACACTTCTCTATGTATAGAGGTGTTGAATACCGTGACAAACTAGAGATTTTCACGACCCTTTCCCCATACTTTCCACGGTTGTCATTCTTTACTTAGTTCCACACTTCTCTATGTATAGAGGTGTTGAATACCGTGACAAACTAGGGATTTTCACGACCCTTTCCCCATTCCTTTCCACGGTTGTCATTCTTTACTTAGTTCCACACTTCTCTATGTGTAGAAGTGTAGAATACCGTGACAAACTAGAGATTTTCACGACCTTTTCCCCATCCTTTCCACGGTTGTCATTCTTTACTTAGTTCCACACTTCTCTATGTATAGAAGTGTGACAAACTAGGGATTTTCACGACCTTTTCCCTATCCTTTCGTCGGTTGTCATTCTTTACTTAAATAGTGGAACCAGAGAATTAACTCTGAAGTGTAAATTATAGTGCTACTTAAACCCATGAATAACCCACTGGGCGTTAGCCCTAGTAAAGGGAAACAGGGAACCACACGAGGCAAAGAAAAAATCTTTTGACCTCGGTGGGAATCGAACCCACGACCTCCGGAATAGATCTACCGTTACTCTGCCGACTGAGCTACAAGGTCGCACAGAGAAAGTCGGGGACGATTTTAGATGGTGAATCGCGGCGAAGAGAAAGTAAGGGTACATATGAATGTTGTGCCGCGTAGCACTGGGAACACAAATAGTGGAACCAGAGAATTAACTCTGAAGTGTAAATTATAGTGCTACTTAAACCCATGAATAACCAGTGGGTTATTCCTTACATTCTTTACTTAGTTCCACACTTCACTATGTGTAGAAGTGTAGAGTGCCGTGACAAAGTAGGGATTTTCACGACCTTTTCCCCATCCTTTCCCGGTTGTCATTCTTTACTTAGTTCCACACTTCACTATGTGTAGAAGTGTAGAATACCGTGACAAACTAGGGATTTTCACGACTTTTCCCCCATCCTTTCGTCGGTTGTCATTCTTTACTTAAGGTCCGGATACACGGTGCAATATTGCGCGCAATGGCTAAAATTGCATCGTGTATCCACCCCTAAAATTGTTGCGCGCAATATTGCAGCAGTAGAATTTCGTCCTACTTCTGCAACATTGCGCGCAACAAATTTCTTCGTGTATCCACCATCTGCAGCATTTCGTGCAATATTGTGACGCAAATTTCAGTGTTAAGCCAATCAAATCTCACATTCAAATTTAACGGCTGACCTAAATGTCACTCGTCGTCTTTAGCTTGTTTCGTTTCTGTGTATATTTATCTTTCGTTTTACTTAGGTACAATCAACTGAACAAATACTTATAATTTACAATTTTAAATAAAACCGATATCTTGGCAGCCGCTCATCAAATATTGCGCGTAATGTTGCACGACATGTTGCGACCGTGTAGCCACGTCGAGTAAAAAATGTTGCGCGCAATGTTGCGCCGTGTATCCGGGTCTTTAGTTCCACACTTCTCTATGTGTAGAAGTGTAGAATACCGTGACAAACTAGGGATTTTCACGACCTTCTCCCCATTCCTTTCCACAGTTGTCATTCTTTACTTAGTTCCACACTTCTCTACTTGTAGAAGTGTAGAATACCGTGACAAACTCTGGACTTTCTCAACCATTCAACAGTAAATGTCGTGCTTTATTTAGTTTCAAGCTTCTCACTGAATCGAGATATAGTTGCTTCGGCTTAAATTATAATCACTAGAATAAATCTACAAGTCGAATCAATGTATTTCTTTGAAGAATAGACGAAAACTAATTTGATAAAAGTCGTTACAAGCTCAGGTTGACAATGAGACCTTAATGACCGGCAGTGAGACCAAACGACAGTGGACGTCAAGAGTAATCGAACCCTACTCGCCCGCACGGCAAACGTCATCATGATCACTACCACTGCGCCACGGAAACCGACTGGTAGCTATAGGAATTTTTTAGTTATATTAACATGATTGAAGGCTAACCTAAGGGGTTAACCGGAACCCTCTTTGGGCTACTCTGTAATTAATCCCTTAAAAAAGACACTGGCACTCTATGAATGAAAAAATAACTCGGAAGAGCATTAAACTTAACAGGAAATTTAGGCCAATGAACTGAAAGAGAGAGATTTAAGGGAAATATAATAATTTAAAAGTTTTGAAAATGCATTTGAACATGATTTAAGGGCTTGTAATTCCTACACCATGTACACAAATACTTACTTCAAACGGGCACAACCCAGAGCCTTCATTCATACCGACCAGCGGTCGGGAAACGAGTGGAAAGTCCGATTAGAGGGATTAGAGGGTGCTTGAATTTGAAGCACTTGGGAAGGATGGAAGTGTTCAATTCTCGACCCTAGACCCACGCGATCTGGACATAGCAAGACACGAAGCTCTGGGGAACTTTAAGCGAACGGAGCCAAATTCCATGTCGGCCGAACAGCGCATCCTTTGTACAAACTAAAATAAGTGCTGTTCAATCTTTTTTTCTACATTATTAATTTTGGCATGCTCACTAAAATGTTGACTTTGCCATGATCATCTGGAATGAAAAATATGAGTTAATTGTCCAGGAGGCCTAGTTTGTCCTATACAACCTTTTGTTTAAGCAATTGTTTCCTCAAAGA
>JAHPZR010007913.1:12500-65000 GCA_019787425.1 Platygyra sinensis | reverse complement strand
AAAAATACCGTTCAGGGTTCCCTAGGCGCGAACATTTCGGCTTCTCAAGCATATGGCGATTTTCAGAGGTTGCGACATTCTGACTTGATGTTAAAATTTGTTTATTACAGCATACACACGGTGCTTATTGCAGCGACATCGGAAGTTAATTTACACTTTTGTTAAGCCGAAGCAGGGTGGGGTGGTGAGGATACTTTCACTTCCGTCTACGGTGCACAATTTCCGTCCACAGATTTCCGTCCACAGATTTCCGTCCACAGATTTCTGTCTACGGACCACAACTTCCGTCTACATTGTACCCTCACGATACTCATTCATTGCTCGCTCGCGCGCATGAATGAGCTAATAAAAAACAAATTTAAATTGCACTTTATTGAAACCAGACAATAATTTGACCATTTCAACTGGCGTGAAAATCCCAAAAATTTAAATTATCAAATTTTTAACATAATTTTCTCTAAAATAATCCTTAATAATCAGATGCAGACAAACGAGGACAAACTCACGAGGTCATCCATAACCTCCTCAGATCCGTATATTGCTAAAATTTACACTCGTCTGCTGATTTTAGTATTGGCACATACATATTATCAATCAAAAATGTTGACAATTCTGTGCTAACTAAGGTGTCATCCGAGATCATATTTTAACCAGATCTTACATTGTTACTTACCTGGATATGTTTACAATCATGGCCTCTGGCTGGCAGAGTTATTCTTCTGAACGTGATTGGACATTTTAGAGATACTTTGATAGCCGTTTGTTCCACACTGTCATCAGCAGATGAACACAATGAGAAGTTTCCTTTGACTGCCGATAAAAGTAAATAATGGCTTAAATGTCATAGCTACTTGAAATAGATTCTTAAATTAATATGAAAGACATGCAAATGTGCTGGTATGATAAGTGGGACTCACTTTTTGTAATACAGCATTCAGCTGGAAGAAGGCGCTTATGCAACAAGCTCTTTAAAACAGAGCTGACTGAGGGTCTATGAACCAGCTGAAGGACAAAGAGGTGGGACTGAAAAAAAGAAAAAAAACAACAATCACTCATCACACTGTCACTTCACACTGTTACTAAAAATATTACTGTTAGTAACAAAAGACTGGAAACAAGTAAAGTTTTTTACTATAAACATTGTTAATTCCTACTCACACAGCAGCATGCATTTACTGTTATCTGTATTGTATTCCTGCCACGTTTACACACATTCTTCAAATGAAGAGGTTTATGTAAGGTTTTGTAGTCCCCTTGCTGCAATTTGCATGAAAAGCACCAAGTTAGTCACATAATTGTAATTGAAATGCCTAATAATTATTAAACACTGGCATAACACATACAGTACAGTACATAACAGTATATCATGTAAAAGTGAGTTGAAATTTTCTGCCATTTATTATTGCAGTGTGATCTCCCCACAAGCTGATAAAATGATCTTTTTTAATAATCAAAATAACTTTTACAAGCCAAAAAACAATAGCTAACATTGCCATAATTCAGATTTACTAGCTAACACCATTTTCAGCAACTCAAAAAATTCAGCAATTCATCTGCTTTGTTAGCATGTTCCAACACTGAAACATCTACATGTACTGTATAAATTGCACGAAATTAATTTTGAGGATAAAGTGGTAGAGGTACAATGGTAACACAAAAGGAGCATTATTAATAAAAGAACCTGTTTAAGTTACAAATAAACAATAAATTGAGCTTGACAGTGATACACTACTCACCCTTTCAATAATAAGAGGATTAGCATTCACACTAACAGTAACTGATGCTGGCCAGTTAGTGTACATCTGTTTGTCCTCATGATGATAACATTTGAAGTGAAGCTCAAGATCAGGTCTAAAAAACATAAATGCTTCATAATGAGTATGACCTATCTAAAATATCATCTTTGTTTAGTTATCTGGCAAAAGGTTTTTCATGCATGTACATCTTAGCAACTGCCATGTCATACTGTTAGCTGTTCAGAGTGCAAAAAATCAGACTTTCCAGTTTCCAGTTTGTGCAAAAGCATTTTAAGTGGAGGCCCTTTTCAATGACCTGCCAACGAAAAGGGCTAGGCTAATGGACTTTTGGGCGCATGTTGCTGAAATGTTTAAAATTATTTTAAACATTCAGGGTTGTATATAAGAGCTGGCAGCCGGCGAAGTCCGCCGGCTTCTCTGCCAGGTTTTGCCGGCTACTTTCGCTGCTTCACTATAGTCAAGATATGTCGAGGAGATGATGTCTATAAATCAGGTCCCACAACTGTCTACTTTTCACAACACTCCGGCCACTTAAAAACTTAAAGAAAACGCTGACATTACCTCATCATGAGTGTCTGATGAACAGAGTCTTCAAGATAAAATACATGATCGCTGACAGCTAAATTGTGCTCCAGTCTGAATGGATCTAGCATATTGCCATCTCGCACCGGGAAGGTTAATCTCATCTCATCACTTTCATCTGATAAAGTTACAATAAAGAAATAACCAAGATACATGTAAGTAAATTGTAAAGAAAACCAAGTACCCAGAAAATAAAAGTGAGCTAAGCCAAGCTGAAGAGTGTACATTTTGAAAGTTACAGCACACATCGACAGATGGTTAGTGATTGACATTAAGACTACAGTGATGGTGATGATGACAGCAAGCTACACAAGTGCTTGGAATAACACTTTAGTATAATTATTATCCGACAAACTAGAAAACTGACAGTGGTGTTTTTTTGGTTTAAGGCAAATTATTTGGTTGAAGTCATAAAAATTTGCTCCAAAGAATCATTTTGCAATACAGAGGCCTTTTCCTTATTTGCATTTTTGCCGAGAGCAGGTTAGTAATGACTTAAACAAAATGCACAACTTTTTTGAGTTAATAAACACATTTCAACAGTCACAAAACAAAGGCAAATTTCAATACTATTAATTTAACAACTGTTATGTGAAAATTAACACTTAATGACTGTTCTTAGTTGAAGCAGTTAGCCAAAAAATACCGGATTGAGGGAAAATGTGATCTGAAGCGAATGGAAGTAATAAACCAGAGGTTGGTTCATGGCGACTGTAGGTGTCTTATGTCAGCATTGTTGTTTCTCAAGTTCAAGGACAAGGACAAAACTTTCTAAGCGCAAGGTCAACTGTCCAAAAAACACGATTGCTTTTTTTTATTTGAAGAATATTCTTGTAAATAGATTGAACTCAAGTAATAAGCTTGTTAACTATATTCTTGTAACTAAACTAAGCTCAATTATCTAGTTGTTATCTATTGTTAGTGATCCCATTTAAATTATAGTGTTATTTTAGTTCAGTTTTTACAATAAATGCTTGCAGTTTTCTTTAGCAGTTGTGTGTTTTCTTGGGTTTATTTATGCTTAGTGTTCTTTGGTTACAGGCAGCCAGTTTTTGTGGTGCAGTTTCATGACATCAAGACGGTCAAAAGGTTGACTGTGTAATTATATGTCATATCTATTTTTAGCAAGAGAAAGTTCTTATATTTCCCCAAAAAAATTAAAATACACTTCAGTTCAAGTAAAACACACTGTCATGTTTGATATATCTTAGCAGGTTTACAAGTGAAAACTTGTACTGGTGCAAGTTCCCTATCAGTATGATAAGTAAGGGACACTCTCTCTTCATTCCATGTCCATGATTCAATGCCGCTAGCATGATGTCATGGTAGCTTGGTTGACAAACAGTGATGTGGCATGAGGCATGACCTGTTCTAGTCTACCACCCGATAAACCAAGAGACAATGGAATGAGCAGCTGTTCATCATTTACGTGACTTAACATAAACACATACTTTTTTACGTTAGGGCTGATTAGGCAGCTTAGGCCTCTGACTAGTGATAAAGTATGCTAATTGTGGGGGTTTTTCATACCAGGGGCATGTTTCTCGAAAAGTCCTGGTGACTTACCCATATTTTAAAATCAAAATCTCAAGAAAAGCAAGGTGTATAATATGACTTCTACTGAAGTCCCTTTTGTTTCTTTAACTGATAACTCAACTGTATAATTTTTAAAACTTTTTAACTAAAAGTGGAATGAAAACAAAAAGGCTTGAATGGGACTTATTTCTCAAAAGCCCCAGAAACTTTTCAGGCCCATAAAGCCATTTTTAGCCATTTTTACCTGAACATGGAGTAATGTACTGTATATGCTTGAAATTTCTTGTATAAAGGAAACCTCTGTTCATACTAAGAATACATGAATAAACCAGCTTTGTAATCGTATGATTCAAGATTTTACTATGGTTTTACAGGCCCAAAAAGTTTCCAAGGCTTTGGAAAGTTAAGTTCAACCCTTGAGCTGGTGGAGGGAGCAACTCACATCAGTATTGTGCTGGCATGAACTTGTGTTGGCATGAAACTATGTTTTGAAAACTTTAACTTACAATTACATGTATCAGTTTCTAACCTTTCCACATTTCCTTTTGTTTCAAAGAAGGCATCTCACTCCGCTCCTCTAGAATCTCAGGAGACAATTCCTCAGTGATTTCTTTCACTATTACAGAACTGCAATTCTCTCTTTGTGAAATTTCAGTTCAGTCTCAGCATGTTTTAGCTTCAACAGCAGCACTTCTTCTCTGAATAAGACTTTCTCCAAATCTTTTTTCCCTCCCCAAGGCTAGCAGCTTCTGAAATAGTAACAAAAAGGAAGCAAAACAATTACAAATATTACTTTAATTGAACAAGCTTGCCGAGAAAACAGGTTCCCTGATACTTAACGCGAAACTTTTCGTAGTGAACTAATATTGAAAATGCTCTGAACCACAGTTTTGTACTCTCTCTGAAATCTTATCCATTTCCTGTTTTAGATTCAGTCCTGTTACCTGCAACCTAATTAACTTTTTTACATTTTGTTTTTAGCTTAATCTGCTATTGAGTCTATCATATTTTTTACTATGAATCTTTAAGATTTGTTTAAGATTCTCCAGATTGTTGGGTTCACTTTTTTAATCTTGACTTGCAAGATCTCTCCTTCTTGCTTGTTGATCAAGCTTGCTTACAGGCCAACAGATGTTTTAAAGACACTAAAAGCTATAGGGGTCCTAAAACCAAGCCATGCTGTTTTACAAGGAACCAAATGGTGGCTTTCGATGATGGGATCCAGGGCTCCTGTCAGGCCAACTTGTTGTCAGGAGTTCCGCTTTTAGGCTTAGCTTAATCTATTATTTTATTAATTCTTTTTTGAAATCACTGGTTATCCTTGCAATGTGACTGGCTCTTAGCGGTGCAAGTTACTCACGAATCGCACTATCTTTTGCTCCAATTCGCATCTTTTTCTAAGCCAATAAGAATGGGACAGTAAAACAAAACAACCAATCAGATTTTAAGGCCTTCTTAAAGTAACCAATCTCATTGCCGCGAATGAAAGACAGAAAAGCCATTGTTTAGCAAATTTGGCTCTTACATTGTGCAATTTCAAAATGATTTAATAAAGTGGCAATTGAACTTTGGGTCGTGCAATTTTGGTGTTAAATTATACTTGCGATTTCAAAAGCGCTGCGCACTCCTTTTTGAAATTACGCTATGATTTCAGACCAAATTCCACTTTACTCAGTTCAATGTACCTATATCATAATGATGCTTTACCTATTTCTTTTACTCAAATCTTTCAAACTGGAAACCAAATTCATCAATATTCAACAAGATACTCTGATTATTACCGACCTCATACCTGTAGAACAAATATTAAAAAATTTTTGATCTTGTTTCAAGGTCCTAGAATATGGAATTCATTACCGAGCGACATCAAAAATGCCCCATCTTTTAGTATACTCAAGCGTGTGATCAAACCATTTTTAAGGGGAAGACAGAATGCAACCTAAATTAATACCTTAACACCTTATATCTATATTTTCCTCTCAACACGCTTATATATCTAAATAATCGACTTTTCTTTATTTCTTAAAATGCCACCTAGTATTAAATTGCCCGTGGGGGGAAATCTCTATTCCTCATACGCTCGGCTTCTCAGAGATTTCCCTGCCACAGTCACTCCTCCCAAGTAATCTAAAGATTTTAAATTTAATATTAATTAACCCATTTATTATCGGTTTTATTATGTTTGTATTTCATTGTGTGTGGCAAAAATAAAAAATAAAATAAAAATAAAATAAAAAAATTGCCATTATATATTACATAAGAAGTTTGTGCTGATTTGATTCGAGGTTATGCACCTATCAGTGTCAATTCCCTACCCCCGGGCAAAAATGTGAGGTCAAATATAACTGAAATTCCCCACCCTGGGAAATGATTTGTGGTCACGGGCACAAAAAAATTCAAATATCCCTACCCCAGGTCAAAGCGATCGATCAATTCCCTACCCTGTGCTCCGCCTCCCCCCACCCCACCCCTCCTCCCCCCCTCCCGCGCGCCTTGAGATTGATAGTTGCATAATCAACTCTATTCGGACTTTGCCGTATTCTTCTTCCTCGATGGTAACGATCACCTGGCGTAGATAGAGGGTGACTTCCTTTTGGTTTCCTTCACGAAGAAACACTATGTCTACTAAGTTAGACTTAAAATTGGAAGTTTTATAACTAAAAAGGAAGACAGAAATTTGTGCTGATTGGGCGTCGAACTCGGGTCAATGTGACCTCTCTCACCACTGTACCACCGAGCAGCTAGCTGCCAGAGCTCATAAAATTAAAACTACGTATGATTAACAGTATTATAAATTAATATAGAGTTACCCTAACATACAATTGCAAAAGAAAGCTCACCGCAAGGAAAATCCACTCAACCACCTAACCGTGGCGGACCGTGGCGAATTTGGCGAACCGGACGGCGAACCGTGGCTGCAAGCATGTACAGCGGTTCATTAACGCGTCAGACTTGTGTAACAACATCCAGGTGTCCAAGCCCTATTCTCCCACGTCAAGCCACAGGCACCCTCACAATACGAGCTAGGAGTTGTATTGTTTTTGTTTTTTTTCTTTTATGAGAACGTTAAGCGAAACGTGACATGTGACATGACAAGACAAAACAAGACAAGACAAGACAACTTAATTACATTTTTTGCCCATAATACAGTAGACAGACCTGGCACCGCAGGTAGCAAAAGCTAATCGAGGCGGGCTAGGAACAATAAAAATAAATGACATCTGCCGATCTTAATTAAACTAAAAAGTATTACAGGAAAGGCAAAAGAAGAACTACTTTAATAAGAGAAACTTGTATTTATTAGTTCATTAAGGCTATATGGTAGGACAGAACAGGATTGGAACTGAATAAGGAATTGAATACGGAAGTACAGCTATGAAGAGTAAAAAATTAACTTTTGACATATATTATTACTATTACATGTGACATATATACTCCACTATGACGCGATTTCGGCGAGTTATCGTTCTGTGGGTTTCCACTGCCACAGAACGATAACTGGCCGAAATCGCGTTAGATCGGCCCGAGGAGCTGGCATGGCAAACATGTCACGTTCGCACAAAAGTTAAAAAAAAATAATATAGCTCCGCGCATTGTGAGCTTGGGTAACCTGTGGTCAAGTAACTGGAACTCATGGAACAAGACATTCTTGTCCCTAGACCCTCCGCCTCTTTTGGTCACGTGGACAAAATCAGTTCCTCAAAGCTCAGTTTCCCTAAGAAAACTGTTCGCTTCTCGGAACAGTGGCAGACAAATATCTGTGCATATTTTCACGCCAAGTGGAGGCCATTGGTTATTAACCCATTTTGGTGACGAAACTGAATAAGGGTTACGAGAACCGTGGAGATACGAACCTCCAAAAACACCTAAAAATTCAGCCTAAGGCAAGGACTGCAGGCTTTATGTCGAACCCAGATTCCACGCTAGGTAAAACAGAGTTGGACCTGGGTACGAGGTTAAGGAGGAAGGAAGTGAAAGGCAAAAACCGTCAACTTTTCACTGGCTGAAATTAGTTTTAAGGTGGCTCAATAGGGTTATGCAAGATTACGAAGCGCGCGCCAGTGGCCTCAATCGAAAGTTAATATTCTCGTTCTTTTTGCCATTTTCCTAATCAAAGCTAATGAAACATAACAAACAAGGGCCAAAATTTGCTGTTCAACAGTCACCTCTGATATCAGGGCTTTCAGTCTCAAATTAAAACTACTCAAACATCGCCATTTTTTGACGTCTATTTGGCTTTGATTTCAATTTTCTTCAATTTCCTTCGGTAAAATTTTCTGATAAGCTCAAACCGGGTAGAGTATGGCAAGAAGAAACTTTTAAAATCGAAAAAAGTAGGGGTTGTCAAGGTAGTTTTTTCGTTTTTAGCATTTTTGTGTTTTTTTGGCTGAGCGAAAACCTTGTCTTACAAATATTTCTGATAAATTGAAAGCAAGGAAAGCTAATAAGGAATAACTTCTCTGCCAAATCTTAAGGAATTTCACCGAAGGAAATTCGAGAAATCTGATAAGGATTTTTCTATTTTTTCACCTCAATGGCAATTACGTCGTCAGAATAGGAACTCGCCAAGATCGCTATGTGAGCATGCGCGAATTTTCGAACCACGCAATTTTGTCGATGAGCAACTCGACAATAGCGGTTTCACCAAAATACACACAAGACCTTTCGGTCCAAATCATTTTCTTTACGTTTTCTTTTAAATGGTTTCTCTGTTTCTACTTCTGGGCTGTAATTTGAGCTATATTGTTGACTTGTTCGCTGCTTTGCATGAGCTTGCGTCAGCTAGCGCGCGCACATTACTAAAGCTCGCATCATCGGTGCGCGCGCTCTTAAAACCCTATTGAGCCACCTTAAGGACGTTTGCGCTAATCGTTTCTGCGCATCCTTACTGCGCACGCAAATTCATATGGCACGTCATGCATCGAGCGCGCGCGCCAAATACTAACATGAACAATGATAGTGCAGATGACCATTGCTGTAGCTTTGCTTGAAATCAACGATCTTGGACGTTCGGTGACCCCCACTTTCCTTTTCAGAAACAGGTTTGTTTTTTACAATTATCTCCACATTGTCCAAAAATGAACGACAACTCAATGTGGGAAGGTAAAAAAATTCACGATTCCGGTCGCGAAGACAAGGAATCCTGCCATCATGCGGCTGCAAAGCGCGTGAAATTGTGGTCGCTAAATGCGAACTTGTTCTTTGAGGGGTATCCAGTCGTTTCGCACCCATGGACGTTTCGTACCCAGACGTTTCGTACCCAGGCTAAGACGTTTCGTACCCACTTTCGGTCGGTTCGTACCCAACCCTCTGGTCGATTCGTACCCAAGAAATTATGACACAAAATGTTTTAAGACAAACATAAACATTCATTTCGCTTATCCTAGTAATCGCAAAAAGCTTCGCTAACGAAGCTCGATTTACTTAATCGTAGATGTTCTTCGGGGCATGTTCTCTCCAAAACGAAGTCGGTGACCCCTCATTTTGTTTTACATTTCTAACATCACTAACCCATCATCTTTCAATGGAAAAATTTTCACAAAAAAATCGATGTTGGAAACTTCTCGTGCGAACGTCCTTACGCTGTAAATGTTTCCCACCCGACCCTACACACCACAAAACCAACCACGTTTTAGTTGACTGCATGGCCTTTATTTCTTATAAAATTTAGATATAGAATATCTACACATACAGGCGGCTTTAATAAGTCTATCATAGCCTTCTTCGTAAGAATTTGTTCTTCGCTACAGAACTGTAGCTGTAAACCTCAGGTTATAAATAAGTATAAAATCTACTTTACTATCGATACTACAAGAGAACAAGAAAGACGACGATTTGCTTAGCTTTTCACTTGAACAAAGGGCTAACACACTACCCTGAACAACGTACGAAACAACCTCCTTTCACGGTACAACGAACTTTGCATTACTACGATTGTAATAATCTTGCTACGCATTTACAGCTCGAGAATAACATATTAACGAAACCCAATCGATTGCTTTCAAAAGAAACATCAATTCAGACGACTGTTTCAAAGTGATGCTTATCTGGCAATTGGCACTAAATCTGACTTATCCAAACTAACTTCACTTCTATAAATTAATTCTTTCACTGGCGGGACCAAAGAGCTAAAACAACGGTCACAGAACAGTTTACTACTGATAACCTCATTTTTCCACATATAAGCGCCTGTACCGTATTTACAGAGGCTAAATCATATTTTAGATATACAATATTTATAGATATATAAATACATGTTAACTTTTATGTACACTATATGGTCTGCGGACCGTCCGACCTCTCCCTAAACCGTCTATCGGAAGTACAAAACGGTGGCGCAATGTCTACTTTCAGGTTTCGTATTAGCACTTTCAAGACTTGTCACGACAGAGCCATGTGTGAAACAATCACTGGCCGTCTTTTAAAGCTGACGAATTTGGTTAACCTCTTCAAAAATCCACATTATCCGCGCGCATTTTACCTGGAATGGAAAGTGGTTCCAAGAAAATCGAAACGAGCTTTAAAAAGTAGAACAACTGGAGAGTGAAATCGAGATCGTGGTGGTTCGCAGTCGATATCAAAGGACTTCTGGAGAAACGTCGACAAAGCTTAAAACCAGTTTGGAAGCAACCCGACATCCTAAAAAAATAGTAACTCAGGGGAAAAAGGGCTATTACTTTGCGAGTTTTCGGTACTTAACACAACTAAACCCGGCTGGAAAAAGTTCTCAGAGAGCAACGGCATAACACATATCTCAGAAAAAGTAAGACTCGATAAGAAATACAAAACGTTTAAAAGAAACGACAAAAAGTGTTAGTAAATCAACAACTTATTTCAAAACAGCGCCATACGTAGAAACTGTTAAGTTAGATTAGTAAAAGAACGTCAACAACTAATTCACTCAGCTTATATCCTAAAAGACGTCATTGGCATTTTTGTACTTTATTTCCATAATTAACATAATTAACTTGATTTCTTTTACATTTTGCTAGTTAGAATCAGGTAGAGCACGAATCGGAAGGATAAAGTGAAGACCGAGATGCAGGATTTGATCTCAATTAAACCACAGATCTTCAAGACGCATTTCAGTGACAGGTGAATGATTCAAACGAAGTAGTGAAAAACGTTTGGTACAAAAGAACTTCCCAATCCACCAGTTTCAATTGTGAGGCCAGGCAATAGAATTCAAAAGGAAACATGTTAAACAACGAACGAGGGCGAAGGAAAGACTGGATTTGTTAGCTTGGTTCTATCTATGTTCCTAATGAATATTTTGCTTCCCAGGATGCGAAAAAAAAAAAACACACTTACACATCTCTGTCTAATGACTATGCAACTATGAATCATTTTTCCTACAATAATACTTATAAGATATTACTAGCTCTTTTCAAATGCAACTTTACGGCACTAAGTGAACTAAAATTGATAAATCCCTCTAATTAAAAACAAAAGGAAAGAATACTACTTTTATTAATCTATGCGAGTGTACAGTTAGGGATGCATGACCCCTTTAAATTATTTATGCATATATTATAGCATTTACTAAATGTATTCCAAATGTTGGAATAATTCATAATTCCTTTTGTCCATCACACCTCGAGTGCATGGTATAAAAAACAGTCTGCTTCGTACTTACTATTCACATCAGGCAAAAGCTGCTCTATTTAGTCTTTTGCATAATAAAATTATTGTTCTTGAGTTTGACCCAAAATCACAGCGTCTACATCACTATAATAAGATTACCTTTAGCTGCATCACTTGTAAAAACATGTCCGCGTAATCTCCAGGATAAAAATTGTGCCGTTACTGAGAAATTTCTGCCATTGCTTTACGACATGACTTTTTTTTTTGTAAAAACAAAAACAAAATCATAGAAGATGTATGGATCATAAAAAAAAACAAAAGAATCATTCCAAAAAATTCCTAAAATACCGCTACTAATTGCTGAAAACGATTTTTAGGTAGAACTATAGTCTAAAACCGAATAAACCATACTATAACATGGTCTAATATTTTGAATATTAACTTATCAAATGACTACTAAGAATAAGTTTATATATACTATACGCGCCAAAGACAATCAATGTATTGCATACAGTAGATATAATATATTACCTAAATATGAATTACGCGTTTTATTTGCTAGAAGCAAGGTAAAAATTTCTAGTATGGCCTTTCCTGTCGACGACACCATCAGCACACCGCTACTCGAACATGGACAAGATGTCCTCGCTGGGGAGGTCGGACGGCGTCAGGTAATTAAAAAGTTCTTCAGGGTCGAGAGTGCCTGGTAAAACCTGAAGAAGATCAGTAAGAACACTAAGTCAGAAAGGTAACACCGAAGGTCAACTAAAGACTTCAGGAGATTCACCTGTATGGGAAAACTACGGCATATTAATGATTACAAGAGACTTCGTAGCGGTGGTTTCCTTTTGTGAGCATATAAGAGGCATGCGAAACACTTGCCCTATCTTGCACTGCAAGCTTTCGTATGACTTGCGCTCTCGGCAAAGAAACGACGGCTACACGACTAAATGGCAATACTGTAGCTTGAAACAATAAAAATACATCCAGAAAAGTAAGACTATTTTGTCAGAGGTCGACTACATATGAAAGTTTTCACATGACATCAAGTTAGCCATTTTGGTGATCCAAACCAATAAAACGGCAGCCATGTTGGTGTACTATACCAATCCTGTGGAAGTTGAACTCTTTCCTTATGTAAACACTACCTTTTGCTCCAGTTGTAATTTGCGTGTGTGCTGGTCGCATGTGTGAAAATGCCCTGCATTATTAGCAAAGTCCTTATTTTACTATTATTTTCCCCTAATTTGGCAAGGTCTTTCATTTTGGGCTAAGCACATTGCATCAACTTACGTCTAAAGCGCCTTCCACTCCATCTGTGCCCCCACCGTGATCTTCCAGGACACCAAAGTTAAACTCATCCGGAAGATTGTCATGTTCGAGGTCAGCTGCAATACTGTCAGCATTGCCTGACACAGGAGCCTGGGATAGGACTGAGGGGTGCTGGGGTCTTTCAGCAGCCCCTTTTTGAGCAGGATGACTCCCTGGAGTTTGAGGTGTGGAAGGACCTCTGGGATGGTTGCTGCTTTGGGTCGTGGATTGACTTGTGACTGGACTCGGAGTCATCTTATCGCCTGAGAGATCAGAGTTTTACCGTGCATGTATTAGTTTAGGTTCACTGTTAAAAAGCGTCTCTAAATTTCATACCCTAGGGCCAGTCAGATTCTTTTCGATCACTTCATAGTAAAAATAAGAACCAAATAGCAACATGCAAGCTCAGTGTAACAATAAATTGATATTGATTTCATGCAATGGCACTGTCCAATCATGTTATGTAACAGAGGGCTACATCATGAGCATAGAATAAGTGCGACATAAAATAGCTCAATCTTTTTGATGATTAAAGGGGCTCAGTCACGTTTGAAAAGCTTAGCACAACTTTTCAAATTCGTTGTTTGCAATCCGCGTCAATCTTCTCCATCCTTAACCATCCTTGTTCCTTTATGGTTTATTATCGTCTCTTTGATGTTTTTCTATCTTTACAAAGTGTTATTTTTAGGTTTCCTTCAATTTAACGGTTATTTTTTTCGATGTTCAAAATAACTCAAGATGCCGTGACTGAGCCCCTTTAAATAACATTAAACATATATCAATGACAATTACTTTTAGCATGACAAAGTGTGAGAAATAAATCCAAAGTCCCAATATCTAGCAAGCAAGCAATTCCTTAGAAATGCAAAAAACTTGGAAATGTGGCTAAAAGTGAAGCATTTCCTTGCACTACAATGTCTACCCACTCACCACTGGGTGTGGTCGCTGCCTGTGTAGTTCCAGAGTTATTGGGGTTATGTTCTTGTAACTGACCTCCCCCAGATGAACCATGTGTCTCGGGGGGTGTCCGTCCAGGCGGAGTGGGCACACCCATACCAGGATTCGATGGTGGTTGCGTTTGATAAGGTGAGTAATGTCCACTGCTACTGGACATTTGGGAAGTGGGTGTCCTGACACCAGACAGAGGTAATGAATCAGGAGGTGAGGGGCGTGCCTTCTTCGCAGGCTGTGGTCCTTGACATTCTTCATCTTTTGGTTCTTGTTTGACAGGAACAGGCTCCCACTGACTATTAGGATCGAATGTCACTTCTTCGACATCCGTACTGAAAGAAAAAAAATACACTATGGTTAATGTGGAATATTATTCTGTCCTTTCTGAACAACACAATAAAATAGAATCGTCAGAAAACATCCTAAAAACTGGATCTCTGGCATTTAATCTTCAGTTTACTGAACAACTTGTCACATGTGTAAGCAAAACTTAACACAAATAAACTCGGGATCTTTTCAGTTACATTTTAGATAGTTTTGTAAAATGGTAACTATAGCAACCACCTGGAGGTTGTAAGGATTCCCCACATGTACTGATCCACTTCAAGTCCTTCCAAAAGAGCAACTTTGCTGCAAAATGAAGGAATCGAAATTAACTTTTCATAGTACAAACTAGTTTACCAAGATCCACGGTGGTTGATTGTGTTGGAAAGCAGCTTCAACTTCCCGTCATCAGTACTTCAAGCAAATTAATCTATGTTTCGTATGACTGAGAAACTGCTGAGGTTCTCTTGCAACAACAAAAAGATAACTTCCGCTTTCATTTTTTTGTCCATAAATTTACGATTAATTCACACAAGTAAATATTTGATCACACATTATTATGTAGCTTTTCTCCTCTAGACAAAGCCATTATCAATGAACAGTGAAATCAATATGGTGGATCAAACTCTGTCTGGAAAGACTCACCTACAGACTGGACACTTCCAGCTCCCTCTCTCACAGTTTAATCTCAAGTACGATTCTAAGTCAAAACACTAGAGAAATAAAAACAAATTAAAATTGTACATTTAAAAAAATGGAGAATAATTTTGAGCATTTCAACTGCCGTGAAAATCCCAAAAATTTGTATTGTAAAATTTTCGACATTTCTCTAAAATAATCCTCGATGATCAGATAATCAGGTGCAGACAAATGAGGACAAACTCAAGAGGTCATCCATAACCTCCTCAGATAAGTAATTAAAAGATGCTTGCTGAACTTTGCACTGCTGTATTTAGTATTGACACATGCATATTATTCCTGATACGTCAACAATGCTGACAGTTCTGCGCTAATTAAGGTGGCTCAAAACAGTTTCCAGCACTTTCCAAGATGTAGATTTTGCTGGGCCATTATTACCTCTCTTTATCAGTTGATGCTACAATCATGGTATCAAAAAACTGCCCAATCATTGGTGAACACGTTGGTATTATTTTCGTGACACAATAGGTTACCATAGCAACACTATAACCTGCTAAAAACACCCTTATTTTCAGCTTTAAGCGCTTATAACTAAAAAACGAGCTCGGTGACCCCCATTTTTTATTATCGAATTGTAATCAGCATGATAAGATGCAACTTTTTGCAGAGTTTAAAAAAATTCTACGAAGGGGGTTCAGAGCCACCTTAAATTTTCGAAAATTTAAGGTGGCTCTGAACCCCCTTCGTAGAATTTTTTTTAACTTTGCAAAAAGTTGCATCTTATCATGTTGATTACAATTCAATAATAAAAAATGGGGGTCACCGAGCTCGTTTTTGAGTTATAAGCGCTTAAAGCTAAAATTAAGGGTGTTTTTATCAGGTCATATTGTTGCTATGGTAACCTATTGTGCCACAAAAATAACAGCAACTTGTTCCCCGATGATTGGGTAGTTTGTTGATACCATGACTTTGGCATCAACCGGTATAGAGTGGTTGTAATGACCCATCAAACTGTGAGTCTTGGAAAGTACTGGAAACTGTTTTCAGCCACCTTAAGGTGTCATCTGAGATCAGATTTTGACCAGATCTTACATTGCTACATACCTGGATATGTTTACAATCATGGCCTCTGGCTGGCAGAGTTATTCTTCTGAATGTGATTGGACATTTTAGGGATACTTTGATAGCTGTTTGTTCCACACTGTCATCAGTGCCACCAACAGCAGATGAACATAGCGAGAAGTTTCTCTTGACTGCCAATCAAAGTAAATGAAATAAATGTCAGCATTTGTTCTAGCTGAAATGTCACAGCTACTCGAAACAGATTCTTAAATTAATATGTAAGACATGCACATATGCTGGCACAATCAATGCAACTCACTTTTTGTAATACAGTGTTCAGCTGGTAGAAGGCGTTTACGCAACAAGCTCTGTAAAACAGAGCTGACCGAGGGTCTATGAACCAGCTGAAGGACAAAGAGGTGGGACTGAAAAAAAGAAACAAAACAACAATCACTCATTACACTGTTAGTTTAAATGCAACTGTAACAAAATCTAGGAAACGAGTTAAATTTCTATCAACATTGTTAATTCGTACTCACACAGCAGCATGCTGTTACTGTTATCTGTATTGTATTCCTGCCAGGTTTACACACATTCTTCAAATGAAGAGGTTTATGCGAGGTTTTGTTGTCCCCTTGCTGCAATGTACATGAAAAGCACCATGTTAGTCATATCATTGTCCATTGCCTAATTAAACATGGCATGACACACGTAAAAGTGAGTTAAAATTTTGTGCCTTTTATAATCACATTGTCTGCACAAGCTGATGAAATGATCTTTTTTAATACTAAATATAACTATTACAAGGAAAAAACAATAACTAACATGCCATAATTCACATTTACTTGCTTACACCATTTTCAGCTACTGTATAAATTTCAGAAAATTAATTCTGAGGGTAAAGTGGTAGACATACAATGGTAACACAAAAGGACCATTGTTACAAATAACAATAAATCGAGCTTGACAGTGATACACTACTCACCCTTTCAATAATAAGTGGATTAGCATTCACACTAACAGTAACTGATGCTGGCCAGTTAGTGTACATCTGTTTGTCCTCATGATGATAACATTTGAATTGAAGCTCAAGATCAGGTCTAAAAACATAAATGCTTCAAAATGAGTATGACCTATCCAAAATCTCATATTTGTTTAGTTATTTGGCCAAAAATGTTTTTCATCCATGTACATCTTAGCAACTGCCCTGTCCTACTGTTAACTGTTCACAGTGCAAATAATCAGACTTTCCAGTTTTGAGTAACATGCAAAGTGGAGGCACTTTTCAGTGACCTGCCAACTAACTGGCTAATGGACTTTGGGGTGCATGTCGCTGTGATGTTAAAAATTACCTAAAACATTACCTCATCATAAGTGTCTGATGAACAGAGTCTCTAAGATGAAATACATGATTGCTGACAGCTAAATTGTGCTCCAGTCTGAATGGAGCTAGCACGATGCCATCTCGCACCGGGAAGGTTAATCTGATCACATCATTTTCACCTGATAAATTTACAATAAAGAAATAATCAAGGTAAGTAACTTGTGAAAGAAACCAGCTACCCAGAAAAACATGTAAAAGTGAGCAAAGCCAAGCTGAGGGGTGTGCATTTTTGAAAGTTACAGCAGATGGTCAGTGATTGGCAAGGCTACAGTAATAATGATAATGACAGCAAGCTACACAAGTGTAAGGAATAACACCTTAGAATTATGAAACAAACCAGAAAACTGACAGCCGTTTTTTTTTTTTGGGTTGAAGTCATAAAAATTTTTAGAGAATAATTTTGCAATAGACCTTTTCGTTGTTTGTATTTTTGCTGAGAACATGCTAGTAATGACTTGGAGAAAATGCACAACCTTCTTGAGTTAACAAGCTAAGGCACATTTTAACAGCTAGAAAGCATGTAAAAAGTTAAATAGTGTTAACCTTAATACTGTTTTGTGACAATTAACACTTAATGACTGTTCTTAAGAGAAGCAGTTAGTTTTGTCTTCTGAGAATCTTAAGACAATGATATTCCACAGAAACAAAATTAACTGGTTTTCAGTGATTCCCATCACTAAATTATCTGTTATAAAGCACAATTAAGACATTAGAGGATACTTGTTATGTGCAAACCAATTTGTCTCAGAGTGGCGGTAAGTCGAAATTTCCAGGAAACAGTTCCATTCTGAATTGTCAAGTGACATCAAACTAACCGTTGAAAGCATGGGCTGTTTAGGATGAATTACAGCTATATAGCAATAGGTGTTCCTTTTTATAATATTGAATAACTTAATCTAGAGCTGCAGAAGACATCCAATGCATGTAACAACCAAAGAATAAAGACAACCTTTACAAGCATGAAGAGAATTAGCAAGAGAGAGTCTAGCACAGGTTTTGTAATTGACAGTGACTGTTAAAACATGTACTTTAAGCTTTAAACCATGTTTAAATTATATTCTCAGTCTGGAATCATTTGATGATTTTGTATCAGTTTGTGAGCTTTCAGCCCATGCTCGAGGGCATTTCTGTTTAAACATGGCACATGTACAGTGCCCTAAGGTCCTACGGTTAAACAAATCAAGTTCTAAGAAGCCTACAACATACCAAACAGTGGTCACCACCAAGCCTCCCTATTTACTACTACCTACTTACTATTTAGCCTTGGAGGCTTGATGTCCTCGTAACCCTGTGGCGGAGAAGTGTTAGGAACAATCTGAGGTTTAATGTCATAACAGTTTGAAGGATTACCGCTGGCATCACTAATACTCATGTAGGGACTGGGTATAGCCCCTGGCGTGACTGGTGGAGATAAAGCATTTGCCATTGAAGAGTTCTGGTACTGAAGTGTACTTTTGCGCCGTCTTGCCATGGGGCGTGGTCCTTGTGTAGGCATATGAGAACCATACATCCCTGGTTGGGGCACCTGACCCATTGGTGGGACCTGCTGGGTCTGTGCTACTTGAGGCACTTGGCCCATGGGGTTCATTTGGGACATCTGGTTTACTGACCCCATGGGTGGAATTTGGCCCATCTGTGCTCCCATTGGCTGGTTTAACTGCCCCATTGTTTGGTTTACCGAGTTTGCCTGCATCATGTGCCCCATCTGTTGATTAATTTGTGACATGGGGCTCATGCTTGGCGTGTAAGGAGGGGGTGGTGTGGGCTGCTGTTGGTAGCCGCTCTGTGCTGGGTAGGAGGACATTTGATAGCCAGCCTGTTGCTAGAGCAAAAAGAAAGAAGACAGAAGTGAGCCTTAAAATACTTACAGAGGTGTTCCACTGTTAGTTGTAAGTTTTGCATATGCCGCTTACCAAAAAAAGAGGAATATATGATTTTAACACTTAACCATCCATTTCTTCTTAAATCATTGCAGAAACACTTTGGTCAAAATAATTGCAACCTTTCTTTTGATCTACAAATGACAAGACAATTAACTGTAAACTTGACAAATGAGAATGACCGACATCAGTGGTCAGTTCAAGGACAATCTCATTGTATTAACAAACTAAGCCAAGATTAGTTTTCATGATTTTGTTCTATACATTGTACACTAATTTTTTTTTTACACAACCATTGGTGGATGTTTGACCACCATTGTTAGTCTTGTCTAAGTTCCTGTAAGAACCTTCCTAAAAAACTTGGTTGTTTGAAGCCAGAACACAAACACTTGAAAGCAAGCACATTTTCAGTATTGCATTCAGATGAGAAAGTAGACTTCATATTTTATTTGTGTAATAGGTCTATTTTAAATTGAATGTCAATGTATTATAAAAAGGCCGCAGCTAGGATGAATCATGGCAAAATCTAAACACATTCTCTGGCTTAAAGTATATAAAGGCCACTATGATCTTGACTATCAAAAGCCTTGGTTTCTACTTTTAGCCAGAGAACGTTTTTAGATTTTACCGTATTTAATATTATTTTTGAAATGGGGGTGATTACAGAAGCACTTATTAGAAATGGGGTCCTTATTGGAAGGAGGACACTAAATCAAATCAATCCAGTATTCCTACTATTATCATGTCGTCAACAAAGCACCTTACCCCATACTGCCCAGGATATTGTTGCTTATAATGCTGCTGCATTTGCTGTTGTTGCTGCTGTTGTATTTGATGTTGTTGCTGCTGTTGCTGTTTTCTTAACATAAACTCCTGCAAATATTGTGCCCTGCTCATGTTTGAGTTAGGTTTTTGTATTCCCTGTTGGGTCCCAGGTTGTTGTTGTTGCTGCTGTTGCGAAAATGGCTGTGGGTATTGAGGAAAGCTGTTGCTGCGCTGGTAAGGCGGTGGTGGATGTTGCGGGTGGCCAGCTTGATTGGGAGGATACTGGTTTTGTCCTGGAGGGAATCCATACTCTCCTGCAGAAAGAAATCATGAATAACCTGAATTGAGCTGTACAAGGAGAAATAGTGCATTCTGTTGGTTCATCCAACCTTTTGATTTCATTTGCACCAGTTGGTCGTCTTTTCTAGTTGGGGCACTGTATGTAGTAATTGCAAATCAGTGAATCAGGGGCTTCATATAATAAGCTCACAAAGAGGAAATTACACATTAAGATGGCACTTACCCATTTGTTGCTGATCCTGAAGGGCAGCTGTAGCCGTTGCTGTGGCAGTTGCTGTTGCTGTAGCTGCCGCTGCTGCAACTGCAGCCGCTGCTGCAGCTGCTGCTGGATTAGCAGTGGGTTGTGGAAAAGGGGATGCATTGGGCGGAACAGAGTTCTGCTGAGAGTAATAATGGTTACTTCCTGGAGGTACACTGGGTGTGTTTGCAGTTGCAGGGTAACTGTTTTGCCTCTGCATGTAGTTTTGTGCTGCAGTGGGTGTGGTTTCTTGAGGTAACCTGCTTCCTGGTCTTGCTGGATAGCCGCCTGTAGAATGTAAGCAAACAAGAATGTCATTTTTCATTACATGTATTTATATTCTAGTGCAAATTATGCTTAATTCAGCCTGAAGATGACAGAAGTATCGGCCAAAACATGTTTGTCAAACTTAAGAGGGTCTGAGTGGGGTTAAGCGACTAGCGACAAAGGGCCAAAAAATTATTACTGACTGCCGACAAAACGGGGAAAAAATTACTGACTAGCGACAAAAAAATTAACTGAGATTTAGCAATAACTGACAAAATTCGAAAATTTTAACTGACAACCGACAAAGAAATGAAATTTTAACCGACAACCGACACAGACCCCCCATTCAGATCCTCACTTAAGAGTGCTGTGTTTTTCCGTAAATGAACAAGAATATTATGATGCATACTAACTGAAGCATAATGGAGCACATTATTTGCCAGAATGTCGCCAAAATTTTAGTGCGAGGTGAGTACAAATATTCAATTGAGTCTTGTGTTTATTCCAAATTCACTGAGGAAAATACATGCAATTTATACTTTAAATATAGCATAACACCTGACAGCTACTTTAAGACAGCTAGGTGAACATTTTTCTCATTACGTGGCCTTTGCAAGGTGTACTGTTTGAAAGATGTGCCAGAGAAATGACCTCAATCTTTTTTACCTGATTGTGCATATTGTTTAGGATTTGCCGAGGTTGAAAGATATGGATGTCCCACAGAGTTGACAGTGTTTGTCGTCGGAATGCCTGGATTAGTTGGATCATGCGTCATGTTGGCTGTTCCATTTGTCATAGATGATGTGACACCCCACACTGTCGTCACAACAGACAAGGATGGCTGCTGTTGACCGTGACCCTGTGTAGTCTGCGGCCACATCACGGTTGATGCATCACTGAAAAATAATGCATCGGCTAAGTCTAGAAGTCACTGATAATTGATCAATATGACAAAAAATCTGACAGGACACTCAAAACCTCTGATCAAATGTTTCAAACTTTCAATTTTCTACTAAAGAAAAAGATGTCCATGTAAGGAAACTGCAAGATATGTTTTTACAGAACCATTTATAGTCATGAGAGATCAAAAGGAAATAGGGTGCTAAACTAATTTACTTGCACAACATCATTATACAAAATCACTGCAATTCATCCAATACTTGAATTGAAAGTCTCGTACAATATAAAACAAATTTGTTGCCTCGCATGGACAACATACATTGTATGTAAAGAATCAATGACTGCAACAGGATAGGGAGCAAGATTCAATTTTTCCAAACTTCAGGTCTACCTAATTTAAAAACAATGTCCTTCATAACCATGTTAACAGAAAAGAGAGAGTTGAAAACAGGTAACATGGATTCAACCATCAATATCATCGTTATTCACTTCAGAACTCTCTAGATATCACTAATAAATATTTATCATATCTGAAAGTTTAAAAAAAAAATTGAAAATGTGTGACATTTCAGCCACACAGGCAAAGCTTGGAGGTCACAAATTTCAAAACACTTTATCTCCAAAACAATGCACAGTATCAACCTGAAATGTGTGTAATGATTTATTATAAACCATTGTCTTAGAAGGGATTTTGTGACAGTAGTTAAATATGATGCAATGAATCAATGGCACTAATCTCTAAGGTTGTTGTCTGCACTAACATAATAATGTGTGTTCATTAAACTGTGCAATAAACGAAATTTCTCCAGCGCAACACAATTAAGACACAGGAAGCATGTCACTGAATTAGTAAACCTACAAGTAATTCAATCTGTGTGTGCAAATAGTATTTTTGGGAACCATGTTGCATGCATGATGGAGCAAAAGCCCCTCTGATGTACGAGAACTCTAACCTGTGTTATGGTAATTACCTTGAAGGTAAACTTAACTATGTGGTTTATGGTGATTTGACTGTGTCCATTTCACAAGAAAAACAAAACAATTTGAAAGCAACCCCAAGATAGTTCCTACAATTCATGTGAGTAAAGAGTAAGAAGGAGAAAAGGGTGTAAAGATATGGGAAGGCAAAGAATGCAGTTATAAATTAATGCAAGATCAATCTAATGCAACAAAAGCTGCAGAAAACAATTTGAAAAAAATCCTATAATTAGGTGACATACTTGTTGGCAAGTTGATTTAATTGATTCATCTGGTTCAACTGATTCATCTGTGTGAGCTTGTTAGCGGGCCCCGTGGGATAGCCTGTCGTCTTCTGCGTATCAACATTTCTTTGCTTTTGGTGTCGCAAGAGCAGAAGTCTGCCAAGATCTTCACACCACACGCCTAACATAGCTGTAAATAGCATAGAACCAATATTATATGTCAATATTAGGTTAAGAACTTTTACAGGGCAAATATAAATAATGTCATTTCTGGTTAATTAAGTGTTCATTTGAATAGTTTTTTCCTGTCACCAACATGCACTTTTATCCATTCAAACTCAAACAAAAAACAAAAAACAATTAATAGGGTGCATGTCATTGGAATTTTCAAGACTTTTGATACTCTAGGTGTTAGACAAGATTGTTTTCCTGTCACTCAAGACACTTGCATGACAGCATTTGTTAGCACTTTGTGTTGATGCACTCAACATAATTATTATGCTTTTAATGGTTTAGTACCTTAATGATACTACACACAGAAAAAAAAACAATGAAATACAAGAACATATATTAACATGAACATGAAGTAGGGCATGTTAAACAATCAGAAAGATTATAATTATTTTCCACAGTGCCATTTACAAGCTAACATACACTGTAAGTATTATAATACCAAGAGATTTAGCTATGCATGCTTTATAAATGTATGTGGCCTTAAAAATAATTTATGATGTGGCCCAGACTTTTAAGCATGTAAATTCACTGGCCCCTGTTGCCCACACACTTGTGATGCACTGGTCATGACTAACTGAGGAGTTTAATTGAAAGGCTGAAGGCATACATGTAACCATCTTTTCCTCTGATTTGCCAGAAAAAAGCTCAAAACAAGTTCCTGTTACACATAAAACCAAAGTAGTTTGATTCACTTCAAATGGAAGCATGAATCATGAATCAGTACAATGTTGATTTTGCCAAGCTCTTGAGGTCAGAGTCAAGGTTAGGATTAGAGAATAACCTAGTGCCATTTAGGAAGGTTAGGCCTCTTGTTGTGGTTTGTATAGGGAACTAGAGAGAGTTATCATAGGTTGATTTCACTAATAAATAGACGAGTTTCCTAGTTCTATTGATTGAAATAAAATAATCAATGTTCATTAAGCTCATAAACAGGGAAATTAGCTTGTTTTACTAGTCAAATCAAGTACAGTGACCAATATTGATGCCACTGCATCTGTACATCTAGCCCATGATCTCAGAAGTTTAAAACACTAAATATCATGAGGATTTGAAATAAAATCAACCCAGCCTGGATCAGAAATCTCTGTTACGATCAATCACTACTTCATAATGCAATTTCGTAACATTTTGCATTTTAATAGTCTATTTAACAACTGGATTATGTCCTCGACATTTCTATCATGCAAAGAAATCAAGAGTGAATAATCTACTCGTTTTAAATAGTATAAATCTACTAGTCATTCAAACATCATCTAAATCCTCTGCACAGACACCTCAAAAATGCAAAGAGGCCGTCATTTTGCTAACAAGCACACTGTTAAGCTACTTACTATCTACTAAACAATAGTTTATGAGCTTGAGACTTCTATCCTGTGATAGCTGATGAGGGCAAAGCCCAAGTCAATTATCACACATAGAAATCAAGAGTGAATAATCTAATTGTTTAAGTATAAATCTACTGGTTGTTCAAAAACTTTATCCAAATCCTCTTCACAAACACTTTGAAATTGCCAATAAGTGGCAGTAATTTTGTTAACAAGTACACCTTACTATGCTCTTATCTATTACCAAATAGATAGTGAAGAACATAGCCAATCAGAGAACAGCATTTGTGATAGAATGCTAGTAGATTTATACTAATAGAAAACAGATAGTGAGTAGCATAGACAATCATAGAAAGGCTTTTGTCATGCTAGTAGTGTTATAAGAGTGTAGACCATGAAAAAATGCATTGATTTGTAAACTAATAAATGGTCTAGTTACTTACTTGCTGACTTTGTTGAGAACTTGTCTCTATGTGCTGCACAAACTGCTAGAAGTCTGTAGCCTATGTGATTAAAAACAAAAAAAACAAAACATAATAATATTCTAATACATCTCAAAGAAATCACTCCTTGCCAAAAGAATGTTTCCCTACAAGTAGTATTTCAAATCAATTCTCCTTGCAGGTTACCATCACCTTGGAGAAATTTGGAATCACTTCCAGGACTGCAATGTATATTATCTAATGATTAATTTTATTTTGGTTTTCATCACTTGTCCAATTGAGACTGTATAAATATTGTGATAACGTGATATTGTGTAAAGTGAATTAATACTTTGATCACTTGAAAATAACATTATTAACCAGAAGCCTAAAAACAAAATTTTAAACACACTGGAATAATGGCTAGCAATAGGTCAAGATTTCAAGGCAAACAATTTTTACCTACACTGTAGTAGTCAGATTTCCCAGATTTTAATGAAAAAAGTTAGTTTAGGCTCTTAATAACTGTTACAAAAGTATCACACATACCTAAATCCAAATCATAACCAGGATTTGCTGCAACTTGACTCACAACCTAAAAGACAATAAACCACATTACAAGGGCAAATCTGCACAGACTGTCATCAAGCCTTGCAATGATGTCAAGTCATGTAAACTGCATCACAATTTTAAAAATATCAAGGAAGTTATAGAGCAACACATACTGTGAGGCATCCCATCAAGTTGCTCTCAAATGCTCGCTGAAAGGCACGTACATCCCCACACCATTCCAGAAGTTCCCTTGCCGATGTTTGGAACCCTTGTGGTGAGGAGAGGTGCTGTTTTATGCATTGCAGTCTTTCATTGGTTTGTTGAATATGCCGCTCCATGCTCAGGCTCATTCCAGCACCTACAAAGGTTAATTGTTATCAAAGGTTTTAGACTTGAACATGTACTAACTCACCTTTTTTCTAATATAGCTATTATACTATGAAACCAATGCCCTATGTGATTTTTTACTGCTGTCTGAAGTTGATTGTCAATTGACAACACCAGTTTTAAACATCATTAGATGAAAAAATATTCCACTGCATGCACCTATAGGAAGAGAAAATAACTCCTGCTATACTTTTCTTGTGCATCTATGTTGCACCTCGCACCGCCAATCAAAATCAGGGTTGTCAAAATAAGCCGGCAACTGGCGCATTTCACCGGCTATCTTAAATACTGCGCCGGTCACTCCGAATGTTAGTAGGTCAGTTCTGAGTGTGATATTGGAGAAATAAAATGGAAATAGCCACATACTTTTTGGATGGAACCTGCTACTCAAAAACTTACTGACAACCCTGAAAATGTGTTCAAGAGCAGTCCTGCCCATTTCTGGTCATTCTGTAGGACCTCAGTAACTTCATTCACCATTGGCGAAAAGAAGACCATGTGTGGGAGCTAAAGAAAATGACTGCCTATGCTCTTGATCAGCTTACGAACAAGGTGGCTCTCGGGCAAGGTTCTGGTACTATGTAGCTATGATCCAGAAAGTAGAAAGCTTATGAAAGGAACTCACCAAAAATAATGACCTTTGAATGCAACTTACTAAATTTTAAGGCAAAAATAATTAGAACTAAATGGTACAACAAGCGGCAACAGAATCATCTAGAAGATCTATCTGCAATGACCCTTGTTTCAAAGGGAATGCATCACACTGCTGTCGTATGTAAAGTATCTACTCTCAGCAACAAGAATGACCATTTAAAACAATTTATACATTTCACAAATGCAAATATGGTGAACCACTTGGTTGGTGCCCGGGACTAGTTCCATGAAAGTGAGGCTAGTTGGGCATCAGTATGTTGTTTTGACATTGATTCCCCAGAAAAGTCTTCATTGACGATCTAGTCTGTTTTATTTCACTATGCCTACAAGTTTTTGTGTTCCTGAATGCTACCAGAATGGATGGAAATTGTCCAACGTTCACTTCTAAGAGAACACAGTGACTAATTGAGATGAAGGAAGTGAGTTCACGATCACCGCAGGAACTGAACTTTGTTCACTACATTTTCAGTTTGGAAGATCTTACAAAATCAGTTAAATCACCTTTCTCTCCTGTGGAAGATTTCACTCCGTTTTGGTGGCATTCAGAAACTCAAAAACTCATAAGCATAGCGAAATGGAGAAGCACTGTCAAAAGAAAACACAGAAGCCCCACTAGCCTCACTTTTAAGCTACTCGTACCGGGCGCCGACCGTGTGGTCCACCATATTTACATTGGGCGCATTGGACTGGCGAAAATAAGGTGTTTCACCTGCTCAAAAGTAGTGCCCAACTAAAAAAATAATAGCTCAAAAGTAGTGCCCAACTAAATTAAACACAGAAAAAGGCTGCTAAAACTGAAAATAACAAGGATCATTGCTTTCAAAATTCAAATTGAGAATACTTGAATTTGAAAGTACTCATCCAAACAGTTTCAAATGCAGTTTCAGTGTAACATGCTGCCCAAGAAAGGGTAAATTAAACAATTTTCTACAAAATTCTGACCACTCAAGAAAAGAGCACAAGTTTAACCTTGAGAATGAAAGCAACTTACAAGACAAATTTAACTCTATTTACAGAAAATAACATGTACACAACACATTGCAGTTAACTTGTGTGGAACAGATGTCTAGATGTGAACTTAATTTATGGCACATGAAAATGAACAATACACTATACAGCTGCTTAATAGATCTATACAAAGCAGCATTTAAAACTATTTTGCAAGGAGCAATTTTAAACTTATGCAAGCTGATGTCTAGATCTGAAATAAATTCAGAGCCCATGAAAGTGAACAATGCACTATACAACTGCCGAATGGATTTATAGAAAGCTGCAAATACATGTACAACTGTTTAGCAAGAAGCAATTCTTTTCTCCCATAAACAACACTCTCCCTCTCGTGGCAACATAATTACTTGGATAAACTCCACTCACAAAAGAGCCTCATTGTCCAGTGCAATTAAACACCTATCTTAAGTGTATGATCATTTTAATATCAACAAGAAAACAAATTAAAGCTGATAATTACTTATTTGAACTGCTACCAACAGTGTAAGTATGTGAACATATATCACTGGCCACTGCTACAAAATCTGCCTCGCTTAGTCCAAAAACAGCATGAAAGCCAATTGGAATTATTTTTCAACACACTACTTTGCATTTGATTCCCTTCTATTAGTTAATTCACCTCATTAACAGCATCTAAGACACCTTGGTGATGTGAAATCCACTCAAGAATTAACCAGTGGTAAATCTTGTATGTACCACATGAATTTACTATACAAATTAGCTTGCAGGCTTCAACAAATCAACCTCCACACAAAGTGCAAATTTGCATGAAATTTGAAGGGTTCACAATCCATGAAATATTATGCATACAAAACCAACCAAACTTGTTGAGATAAAGCTGAAATTTTCAAAGTGAAATGATCTTCTGCCAAAATAAACTAAGCCAAATAATTAACTAGGTGTTCACACTACCCTCAAAGTGTACCTGTCTGAAGTGTAACTTTGTAACTTTGAAAATCAAGCCTTAATCTCTCATTTCAACAGAGTCAAAATAAAAGGCTAACCAAAGAAAATAACACATGGGTCTTTGTTTCCACTGTTTCAATGCTGGAGCTAAATTATTCAAAAGCCACAAGCAAACCTATTGTCTTTTATCCCCATTCAACACTTGTCTTCTAGGGAACACAAGTAGACATCCACATGTAGCTCCAATGAAATGATGAATTAATTAAGAACAATAAAGGTGCTATATATCCCACAGAACCCTGTTCACACTAAAACAAAATTTCCTGACCCTTAGAGAAAGCTGCTTCCCTCTGGGCTGCCTATTTTATTCAAACAAAGGCTCTCCTGGCTTGCTCTCCAAACACTTTCCTCCTATGGTGTGACCCTGTCAAGCATATCAATCCTCTTGAAAACCATAACCAAACACAAAAGCCGCTAAGAACACCACTGTTTTAGTTCCAGTTAGCAGACAATTGTATTTGTGTGCAGAAAGTTCACTAAAGAAAAATATATACTTTGTACATGTGCGAATGCAACATAGCCTTGGCAACTTAAAAAAATTTAAAATGCAGCCAATTACAGCAGGATTTTAAGGTTCATGATAGTACAGGTATGAAATACAATATTTTATTATAATTATGCATAAAAAACGGTTAGAACCTTTTGCAACCCTTTTCCTCTACAGCTTTCACAATAATATTAAGAAAACTCCTTTTACTGTGTTTAATGTCATGTTTATGATTATCACTTTATCTATAAGATACATGTTAAGTCAGCTGGTGTTGGTAAACTGTTAATACAGGTCATTTCACCCACTACATAGCCTTGCATTCATTTTTACTCAGGGTTCTTTTGCAGCTTTACTAATTGAAAATAAATTGACAAATACCCTACAACTTAACTCCCATTTAGAACACATGTCTACGTGCAAAAAAACTAAGGTTAATTTCAAAATAATGCACTTTTTTGACAGCATGTTTTTACACAAACATAGCAACATATTGACTTTTACTTGAATGTATTTAGGTTAACAAGTTTAAATGCAGCTCTTGACTATAGTCATGTTTACTATAGTAGCATTCAAAACCTTTAAAGTTAATATTAAAAAAGCTGAAACTGATCAAGATTAAAATGTCAAAAGAAAAGGTCCATTACTGTTCTGGGTGAGGTGCTGATTATCCAGCGGTTGACTCTGGGCTGTTGCTGTTCCATAAAAAAGCCCATCATCCAAGTCAGTCATTGCCTTGCCAGTGAAGTCGCCCAAACCATTCAGAGGGAAATCCCCCATATTGTAGAAAGAGTTTCCAAAATTACCAGAGCCACGAGTCTTCAGTGTAACCAAAACTTGTTAAAACACCACTGTGTTATGAACTTTGGGATAGAGCTAACAGAGTAATGAGAACACTTGGTTAGGTTTAAAAATTTTATATTTAGAGTTTCAGTGATTAATTATTTAACAGTTTAAATTTTAGTTTCTGACAAGGTTTACCCTTGTACCTAATCCATATACCAGATTCATTTACAGTTTATCCAGAGATTATTCCTGTGGGTGTATCACTTTAGAAAGAGCAGAGCTTTAAATATTATTGCTGGTATTTACTTTCACTGCACGTCGGTTTTAAGTATTGCACTGAGTTCTAGACATGTCATTAAGATTTAATAACCAGAAGCCTGTGTCCTTGTTTGCAAATTCAGGTTCTTTCAATCTGATTAGTGAAAATAAGTACATGTCAAACCAACACAGGTACAATGAACAGGGCAACCACCTGTGAACAAAACCCAAGCCAGCACTTCAACATAAACAAGGGCTAATTATTACCACCACTGGGCACAGACAAGTCATCACTACATGGGTGTAAGTCAAAACTTATGGGGAGTCAAGAGATTTGCCAAGATGCAGTTAAAAACATCCCATGTCTGCTAAGCTTGGCTTGAGTTCACGATGTTTCAACCCAATGGGCGTAAAAGAGATTAAACAAAATCAAGTCAAAGGCATTGTCGATTCTTTACAGAAGCATGAAAAAAAGAACCTGCTTTAGCACATAGAACCAACTCTGTGTTTGATTCTATGTGACCACCATGTAGTCCCCCCATTCCCCCCCAGTCTAAGTCAACATGTTCTTTAAACCAGGAGGGTGGAGTTAACTGGTATTGGACAATGGGTAGCCTTGAACCATCCATAGGATCAATAACTTGATATGCAAATTGTTACATTTTATTATCTTTCAAGGAAGTAGCAAACACGCCATCTTTATCAACATGCAAATTATCCTTCTAATCATATTCTTAAGTTTATTTTAAGTTCACAAATTACAAGAATTTTTAAAAAAGTAATTCAATAAGCCACTGGTTTTCTTCAGTGAGACTCAGATGTAGCAAACGACATACATGTCCACATAATGCAAAAGTATGGAGCATCTCAATATTGAAAAACTGCCACCTCACCCAGGTTTAGCTGACTACATGTAGTTTAACAGCTACACTTGCCACAAGCAATTGCATGTATACATGCACAATGTATATGCATACAAGCTTCATTAAATTTAACAATTTTTTATCAAGAAGGCCTCTTGTTTGTTCCAAACAAGTTATAAACAGGGTGGAATGCCTAGATTAATATTATAAATTTATGTTCAAAGCAACTTTCAGGAATTTTTAATTGTCTCTCTGAAAAAGAAGGTTCCTTGTTATTGCAGAAGATTTCGATGCCAAGCGAGCAAGGTGCAAAGGTGTAAAAGTTACTGTCTAAATAAACTGTGACAGGCACGATGGCCCAAAGATTAGAGCACTGGGATTAAGTCCTGGCTGGCATCATTGTGTTGTGTTCATAGACAAGACTAATAGTACCAAGTCTCTTCACCAGCAGTATACAATGGTAGCAATGAGTTATTGGGGCAGCAGCCTGACAGAATACTGCAGAGTAATTTACAATGGGCTAACAATCTACCCAGAGGGAGTAGAAACCAGAGTAAAGCACAAAGAGCTATGAGCCAACTGGGCTTAATAGGCTTTGATACTTCACCTTACTTCTGTAAATGAAGTAAAACATTACAAATGTACATTACATTACAACTGTAGATTACATCAATCAAAGTCTTGTAATAAGCAAAACATTTGAAAGCATCAATAACATATACAGTACACTGCACTTAAAATCCTTGAAAAAAAACTAATTTTTTAACCCCATGATGCATGGCTCGATTCAAGGCTCAAGTCAAATGTGAAATGAATATTTAAAAGTAGTTACCCGTAGCATGCCACATAACTTCTGATTAGTGACGGACCTGCCAGCAAAAATTAAACATTCACACCAAAAACAAATTGTTCTGACTACAATAGTTTCCTCAAAATGATTATTATTCATATCCGATCTTAAAACAAGAAGCAATCTAAGAAAAGCCAACACCTTCAAAAGATCAAGATCACTGTTGCCTTTCATTTGCTAAAAAATGTTTAAAAGAATCATACAAAACCAAGTCAATCTCTGCTTCACATTTAGCTTAAGATTAAATCTTCTTGATTTCCAATGGAAACTCTTCGAATTTGAATTTGAATCTCTATAAAATGTTTGGACATTTGCCTAAGTACTTTACATAAAAACAATAAAGCACTGACATGTTTACGTTGCCCACAGAAACATGGATGTTTTTCATTGGCTAACAATGACAACCAGCTGCTGTATAACTGAGGCTGGGGATATTATAATATACAGGTGCTTTATGATTTATAAGTTGACTTGATAACCAGGGAACACCAACATAAAAAGTCTGAAAATCAGCCTTGACTTCCAAGAGGAGCTTACATCCATTAAATTCAACTTAGTGTAGATGTACTAGATGTACAGTATACAGATACATGCATATTGTAAACTTGAATCCCTGGGACTTTCAAATTACTATAACGTTTAAATTATGGACCAACTGTTTTATATACATGCACGAGTGTCCATGATAAGTTTTAAAATGAGATCATGAAAATTAAGGGACCAAAATGTCAGGCTCAACTGAAGAGATAGCATTGAAGAAAATTAGAAAACAAAAAACAAAGTTGCACAGCGGAAAAAACAATACTTTGAGAAAATCTGAAATGGATGGTCTTGGTCCTGGGACCAACCCCAATGAAAGCATTTTGTAGATTCCATTTTCGTCTTGGCCAGGATTCAATCATTTTCAGTAACAGTACATATATAGATCCAAATGTACATGTACGTAGCACCATTTGCACAACAGCTAACTCGATTCTGAAAGGCTGGGCAGCTTTTAGTGAGCTATTGTTATGACACAATCAAAGCACCACAGCCAACTATAAATTTAAGAAAATGATGTCTGGTAAAAAGATACTGGTGGAGAAGAATCTTAAATGCAGTTGTGACAGAAAAAAATATAACTGACTAAAGTGTAGTGAATGTTGGAAGCACTGCACACCATGCACATGTAAATGGTTGAATCTGGGTTTCATTAACATACCTAGAAGTTATCATTTTCCTTTTCTTAAAGTAACTTATTACGCTGTTAGGATGAAGAGCACAAACTAAGACTACCCCTCTCCTCACACCCCCCCCCCCAAAAAAAAAATTAAAAAAAAAAAGAGAAATTAATTCAACAATCTCTCTGACTATCTTGTTACGCAAATACTATAATAAATCATGATAACTCAATATACTTTAATTAATATTATACGCTCAATGTGGGTGGCCTTTTTCTCAGTATATGTATCATGAAACCCTATATGTACTTTAGTGCACTATGGGTTAATGTTTAGTACATGGTGTGGATCTTGCACTAACTCCAAATTAACAGCAAAATAATGCTAGTATAAGTGACATGAACAGCACACTGATCTTGCAAAACTGGCTTGTCTCACAAAGAACTGCATTTAACTCCACCAAGACTAGGCTACACCAACAAGCACCAGTAACAATTTGAGGTTTAAATATACAGCTGCTACTGTTGTTCAAGTATCACTAACTGATCAGATAACCAATCTTCACAGTTGTTCACAGTGTACTGCTATGACCTTTAAAATAAAATAAAAGGAATTGCATGTCCTTCTTATGAGAAGAATTCAGATTCAAACAATGACTTAAGTCAGAGGTTATCAGCGAATTCTAAGTCACAATTCTTTCATGCAACTGGATTCATACAAAGGTCAGAGATCACAAACAACTATTTTATAAAAGTCAACAGTGACCAACTCCAGGCACGTCTTTTTCTAAAATAGTTATCAGATCAACATAGAAATAAAGAATAAAACAGAAAAAGCACACTCATTCCACCAACCCTTCAAGTTTTGCACAAAATAGAATTAATCGATCAGACAAAATACTACTAATTGAACGTTAACATCATACAATTTCACAAACCGTGTGCACAAACCCAATATATACTTTTCTTTTTTATGTATTCGGCATGGGGAAATATACATTGAAATCTAATTTTAACCAGAACGAACTTAAACTCTTTCCAAGAAAGAATAAGTTGAAAACATGTAAGGAATGACATTATCCAAGCTTGTTACATGTAAGTCAGCCTTCAGCCAGGATCAATTCCAAACACTACATTTCTTCATGAAGACAACACAAAAAGATGAAATATATCCCAAAACACAAACTACCTTTAATAGCTGGTAACTGTCTACACACTTATTTTTGTCTGAAAAAAGAAGCTCAACATCATACCGAGGAATTCAATTCAATTCAATTCCTTTTGAAAGAAGTGTAATTGGATTATCAAACATACAGAAAATGCCAAAAAAAAAACTAGTAATAGAAAATGAGTTTACTAAACAAAAAAATAAACTTCTTTCAACACCCTGATTTGAATTTGAATGTTTCATCTGCTCTGCTCAATGTAACTGATAAAAAGATAAGATTTTGAAAATCCCCTCAACTAAAAGCATGTGCGAAGACTTCAAAATGATATCCATGTTGTAATATTACCACACTACAATCTATACAGAATCACACTGCATAATATGTATGTATTATTGTAGCACTATAAAAATTTTCCTGCCAGCTTGCCTCAGAACTAAGGAATCACCAGTGAAGTTTACTTCAAATCAAATGATAAAGTTGTCAAGTCATGATTACTAAGCATTTGGCACAAAAGTATCACAGTTGTGCAAGAACTGCGACTTCCCGGTTTTCTGATGACGTGACTGAGTGACGATTTACAAACGCAGGACTGTACTAATCACCTCTGTACCTAATAAACAATATGTAAACTTCATCCTTGTGTTGTTTTTTTTGTCTGAGAATACGACTGAGTGAGATTGCCCCTGAATTTAGGCGGTCTTTAAATTTTATTTTCTAGTATTCGAAATTCGCATTTGTTTCTATTTCTGGCAAATTTGATTAGATCGACTACACTGTAATACGTACCACGGGGACTTCTAGAATTTCAGCCACTTGCTAGCTATGACGGGCATTTTCAGAATTTGTAAGGACTGCTCGAACATTCAATTCCTGAAAGCAACAATAACCACGTATTGTGTTTCTTTCACACTCACTTGTTCGCTTAACTCGCGCACAACGTTCTAAAGACTGATCTTCGATCGAAGAATAAGTCTAATCCAAAAGGGGTAGAGATCGGCTTAGTGCAAACAATAGCAAGTTTCTAGAAATTTAAAACCTGTACAGCAAAACGGATCAAACTACAGAAACGAGAGAAACTGCACTCTGGATGACCTTATATGCGAGATAAAACAAATACTTCACCAATTGCGACTGGAACACTTACGCGAAAATGCAAATCACGGAAAGAGTGTGCGTGTAATGCAAATCAAACCAAATTCTAAAGCTTCGTTTTCGCTCGGTATTTCTCTTTCCAAATCCAGTAATTTTGGAGTTTTTTCAACTTGGCAATCGAGAGGTCGGCCACAATGAAGTAGCTGGACATGATTAGCAAATTAGCATGAAAAAGCCGATACTAAAATAATTTCGCGTTGGAGCAAAGGAAAGTCTCGACATTTGCATAAGAAGCGGTTGATCAGTAAAAACCCTGGGCATAACCAGAAACAAAATTCAGCCTATTTTCAGTGGAATAAACCAACGAGAAACCACAACATTCTTTAAATTATTTAGCTACAACCTTGTCAATGGTACATTTATGGTTCTTTCCAATCTATTTCAGCAGAAGACACACAATGGTTTATTTTAATATGAACTACCATGTATTCTGTGTATCATAGCGAAAATTGCAAACCATGAATCTATGATCACAATATTAAACTTCAATAAGACTGCTTCGGTAATGAAAGAGAACTAATCACCCGTGCAAAGAGGGATATTGAAAAGTCAATTTAAAACTCAGAACGCAGAGATTTTGTGCAGCATGTCAACGTAAGGCTGAAAATTTTCGCCAAAATAGATCCCCGCGAGAACTGTTTACAACTATCTTCTGACCTAACACAAAGGCAAATTGAAATCCCATGTATGCCATCTTACACGGGCTTAAAGGCACAACTGAAACCTAATGCCGACCAATAAGCTCTCGAAATCGTACGAATAGCGTCGATGGAAAGAATAGCGAAGTCCAAAACGGCGGAAAATTCAGCGGTTTGGATTTGTTCTGTAGCGGTTGAGAACGAGAGCTAAATGGACGTTTACCAACTTCGATTCTTTTCTTTAAATACGAGACACCGCTATGTTTATATGTCTTACTAACGGTATACACGGGTCAGAAACCTCTCACAATACTATAATACAACCCGCCATCAGTACTTTTTTAGTTAATTTACAAAATAACTACAAAGAGGCAAGTTTTGAGTTCAAAGCTCCGCCGCCCGGCCGAGCTGAGCGGCGCTCGTACTCGACTTTCGCCGCAACAGTATACCACTGGGTCTAACTCCTTGTAATTCAAAGCGCCAAAATCTTCCGAAACTACCTCTACACAATAAATTATTCACCTTAATTCTGTGATAAGTTATACATCATCAGACATAAAAAAGGAAGGGTGAAAACTTACTTTAACAACCATCACGTTGTTGGTGAAACGTCTCAATCCAATTTTCGAGCAAAATCCTTTCGAAAGCAAAGTTCCTATTTCGCAGAAGAATTCCTCTCCCCTCACATCATTGTCATCAAACGAGTCTCCTGTTATTGTCTTTTTTCTCGTGAATCGCAAACTGTCAAGTAATTATCGAAATCTACGCTTGAAACCTTGAATTTGTACGATTTACAGCGTCGAAGAGCTTCGCCCGGTCAGGCTTTCCCAGACAAAAAAGCCAAGTTTCATTGTAAACGACACACATGCAATCCAAGTGATTGGATGTCAGCTATCCACCAATCAAACGCGTCCCGAAATGTACCGCATTGTCAATCACCCGCCAACACAAAATCACCCGCGCTTTAGAATTTCCGGTCAAATCAACCTAAAACACTTATAAAACACCGCGAAAATTGCAGCGACAAGCGCCAACTCGCTCGGTGCTTAAGTGAACGAAGACTCTGGAGATGAAACTTCCCGGAATCCTGAGCCACCGTTGGCGTGAATTTTAAGAAGCGCATCGCAAAAATAGGACAAACGGTGACAAGTTGACGTTGTTTTGTCATTATTTTTATTGGCCACACGTGACGTGGTCCTTATTGGACAAGATGTATGCAGATTGATAAACAATGGTGAACAAGGGGGCCATTGAGACGAACAAAGGTTGAAAACGAATCAACCAATCGAAAGATACGCCGGGGGCTTATAATCTAAGGTAGCACACGCGTGATGCGAATTTTGGTTTCTTGTTTTGCGTGACAGTAAAGCAATATTTCTCTCGAGCTTGTAATGTTTCACACTGATCATCATTTCAACAGGTTTCGTCAACTGATACACCATTTCTGAATTTCAAACATGAATAAGTCTTAAAAACTGAAAACTAAACCTGTTTTATAGTCCCTCATTAACTTCACCACGATCAAACAAAATATTATCTAGTGATGAATCGAAGTAAAGAAAAACTCGATCTCATCATGACTATAGTTGATGGAAATCAACATTGTTTATGTAAATATAGACATGATCACGCAACGCAAGTGTTTTGAAACATAGTGGGAATGGAATCTTTCACGCCTTTTCAGCGCCATCCCACATGGCAGGATGTTACGTGCACGTACGTAAAAATACTTCAAACAAGCAATACAATCTGATTCTACGTGACCGCGTTCCAAAGGTCCCTTACACACTGTAGAATTAAGACCGTGGTTCTTTCTACGAGATACTTAGGTTAAAGAGGTGTAAAATGCTCCATATGTAGTGTCTATAAGACACCTTTTTCACTCATAACAAGAGGGTGCGACACAAGGTGCCGATGAGTGCCAAAAATCATGTACAGTCGTGCAATTACTCACGATGAGAAAAACAAACTGAAAGGCTAACATCGGCAGTTTTTGATCTCATTCCAATCCGCTGATGTTGTCAGTTTTCCTTTTCTAGTCTTTTTGGTTTGGGATCTCTCGTGGAAATGCGGAAAAAAATTTTGTCCTCCTAGCTGTGGTGAGAACGCAACAGATATAAAATACAAAACCTTCTCAACTGGTGTATTTCTTCAGTTGGCTGTTGTTTTACTCTGTAAACTTTGTCCCAAATCCACCAAAGAATTTTTAAAGCGTTAAGCTTTTTTAAAGAAAGCTACGATAAAAATGGCGGTAAACTTCAATAACCTTCTAAACAAAGGAGATTTCAGAGCAAGTTTAAATGAAGACTGCTGAAGAGACTGGATAAAGTATGTGAACGGATTTCGAACACCGGGTTCGATCAATGGTCCGGTCGGTCTTAATAAAATTGGACTACTGTTCCGACATGCTCTGAAAATGTGCTGATCATGCTCCAGTCATGCGAAGAATGCATGACCATGTCTACGTTGTGCTCTCCTTGGAATTACCTTCCCGCACTTTTGTTGTTTTGGACAGTTCAACTCGAGAGCTAAAAGACCTGTTTCAATGGCCCCAGTTATCGAACAGTGATCAAGAAGTAAATCTATGACAGTTAGATGAGTTTTTCAAGGTTGCACCGGCATTCAACTTTTAAAATAATCGAAGCTTATACAACTGACAAGTTTGCTTTTATTAAACATATCCCTGTTCACATAAGGAAAATTCATTTCCCTCTCAATCAGGCTTTCTTCCTAAGCGGTTAATTCTCGGTGCACAAGGGTCCATATGAAATTTACCGACCTGTCTATAAAACTTTACAATAGCAGTTTCAAGTCCGTCGTTTGAATATGGTAACTTAGCCATGACATTCTGTGTCAAAAAAGTTCAGTGTAAAAGAAAAATAGCTGACAAGATCGAGCTCCGTCAAAACGCTGGAATAAAGATATTAAATCTCCATGTTTTTAGAAACTGTTTATGAGGCTACATTTGGAATTGTTTCCTGCGAGGTTAGCCGGAACGATTTTGTAACACATGAACTTTATTGTGGCGTAGTAAAGAGCCCATAAGAGGCGGCGAGATTTATATAAAAAAAAAAAAACACTGTTTATAGCATGAGTGGCAACTGAACGTCGAAAAACGTCATAAAATGAATTAGGTTTCAGCAAACGAGGATGAAAGTAATCGCACATTTTCTTTGGGATAGGAATAGTACTTCCCCGATCAAAGGTTTCCTGTTGAGGCAATTGTAGAAACCCTCCAAAATTCGATAGCTTTGACTATAACGACGATCAGGAAAACTGGGAAAATTTCGATCGAAGTCGGTGAAGCAATAGATGATATTTTTGTAAAGACATTTATACAAATTAAGGTGTATAAGGCGTAATTCAATGTGATCAGTGGATACATGTAACGAGCACATTCTGTGGGTTTCTAACTGTATGAAACCTCGATGTTTAATTTATTTGCCAAAAGAGTACATATATCCACCAGGAAAACAAAACAGCAACGTTATTGTAACAAAATAAAGCTTGCATTCGACGCCGAAAGCAATTAAAACAGATCGTGCATAAAGTCTCCACCCCGCAATACCCAGTATTATCGCTGAGTCATCAACGGAATTCAAATCTAAGTCCCATAAAAACTTAAATATTGAAAAAAAGACTGCGACTTAGGATGCTGAGCTTTCCGCGCATTAAACACAACTGATTATACATAAAACACAGCTTTTTGCTCAATGGTAAGACAATGCTTCGGTCGTCACCTTCGATGTGCCATTCATCACGGTGCGGATTCAATACAGACCAGCGGAACATGTACGAGTGCTCATTTTACAAACTGTGTGACTGACAGAACATTCGTTGATTGTCTTAAAAATCTTCTAGACAGTATATAGACCACCGAGATCATAGTATAAATAAGATTTCGAGTAGCCTGCCCAGCCCCGCGCAGCTCGCGAGGTTTTTTACTAAATATTCTGCCTCACCAATGCGTTACCAGTTCTCTGACACGAGCTTGGCAACAAGCATCTCGTAAACTGACCAAATCTAATTTCCCGCTAACAAGAAAGACAAACTCAAACTTTCAGCGGTGTTCTTGAATTCTAATGGATTGCAAATCGCGTAGCCCTTCGACGTCTCTTTTTTGTTTTATTATTATTCGGAATCTTCTAAGTGGTCAAGAAAAAGACTTGGTAACATACTTGCAAATTAAGTCTAGCGAGCTAGACGGAAAAACGTTGCGAAGGATTTGGCCTTTTGACGCGAAAGCAAAATAGTGCACACAAAACATACAATATCAGGTGAAAGTTAATTGCGACGAATTTCATTTAGCGACAAACTTTGCCTCTGTTGAACGTTGGATAATTGGTTGTGACTAAAATACTGAACTCGGCATTTAACCGTATTCACTTTTTTTTGCCAACAATAAGTAAAAGTGAGCCTATTTCCTAGAGAATCCCCTGTGCTGCCCTAAGTCTATTGACTGGCGCTCCCCGAGGTTCGCGACAAGTCAATAAAGATTATTTCTATACCCGGACTCGCAAATAAGTCGAATATTTAAATTGTCATTCGGTTTCTTATGGCGGGAAACAAACTGGTCGTTTTTAAAGTGATTCAATGATTGAAGATTGGTTCGCTTACCTGTACTGGTGATTCCAGTAGTTTCCAAGTCTATGTATTCAAGCTCCATCCGCAAGAAACTTCACTGTAGACCTACCTACAAACAAAGTAAATTTGAAAATTTATCTTTAATGTTAATTAATTCAAAAATAGATTAGGTTGTCAGGCAGGGCATAAAATTTTCATGCATACATGTCATCAATTTAGCTATGGAAAGCAGCTGAAATTTTCCTTTAAATTCGTTTCTTTTTTTTTTTCCGTGAGGTAAGATTTTCTACACGCGTAAAATAAACGATAGCTTTAAGGCTACTGGGTTCCTAAATGTAAAAATGTATTAGTCGTTTTTGATTAACAAAATATGATTGATATAGAATGTTTCTTTATGACGTGGAGGATATTATGCGTACCCATAGCCAGTGGAGAGTTTCAAACGCGCATTTTATGTTTTCCAGCTACCGAATAAAAATCACCCCTGCTATAAATCCTTACTCGCAACTGTTAAATTTGTGCGATTAAATGAGCAAACGAAAAATCAATTCCGAAATGCATGAGGCTATAACCAAATGAAGAATATTTTGCCACAACTGCTCGTTTGAAACTACAGCAAAACTCGAAAATTTCACATTGAAGGATTTTTTTAGGTCACTTACACGAGTAAACACAAGGTCTCAAAGCGGGCCTTGCTAGTTTAAGGGGGCACTCTCGACGTAATCTAATATAGCAACCAGTAGTTTTTTCTTTTGTTTAGAAAAATACATCTCAAACAGTTAGCGAGCTTAACAATAACATACGATCAAAAAAACAAGGAATAACCTTCTAAGCCTTGTCCAGTTGAGATTTGAGGCCAACGCCACAACATTCTATATTTCCGTGCGATAACTGTAAAAACACTGGCGGAATAAAGTTATTGTTCTTTTAGCAGTGGTTCTAAAAGCAAACAAAGAAGTCAGCTGTTCATAGCGGTAATTGAAAAACAACCCTGGAAGAATATGCAGTTTGATCTTCACTCTCATCCTAACTGAAATTATGGAGAATTTTCCCTGCTATGGTAATTTAGACTTCGCTTCGAAAGGCACAGTCGTAGGCCATTTTCGGAGTATTTCCGTAGATATTCGGAGAAAGCGTCTGCATGTCATAGAATCAAGCACATCTGAGAATAAAAAGGGATGAAAAGAAAAATTCTTCCAGGACTTTGCTTCTGAAATTCTTTAGCTAATTGTTTAAGTAATACAAACAAAGTTTCACACCAAAAACATCTGCAGAATCTTGCAATATTCACTCACCGTGAATATTCTAACGTATCGAGGCTTCCTTGCTTTCTGTCTGATAAACTGCTCAGCTAATTTCTAATTTACGCTAAATTTGTTTGTTCCAAACACATAAACAATAAACATTTCCCCGGGTAAACTAGAAGAAAAGAAAAAAATATTTATTAAGATAATGAATGGTACACTTATTTCAAGTCAAAAGAAATGAATTCATTTCACAAGCAGTTTCTTTCAATGCTTGCGGGATAATTCCTAATCATTCACATTTGTGAAGTAGGCTGGCGTTATGCTACCAACGACCAATAAGAAACGGGTTTTCCTGTAAACGCGTGCTTGATTGACATTGTAACCGTCAGCGTTTTTGATTAATTCTAAAACTGAAATTTAGAATAATCCTTGTTTTTTTCTTTTGGCAAGTGTCCTTTATGTAGCTTTAGCTTCCTGTTGTATAGATACGGCCGTAGTGTGTTTTGATTTTAATGTCTTTAAAAGAAATAAAATTTTCCGGCAACAAACAATAAAAAATCTTTTCGACATCTGATAAAAACTTTGGGAGCGGCTGAAATATTGTTACTACAAATAATATTCGTTGCCAAATTGATAGTCACAGTTTGTGCATGAGTCGCACTGCTGTCCTCTTTCGTATTAAGCTTTAGTTTACCTATGAATATTATTTTAAATGTGGTTCACTGTCAAAGGGAGCTGTTATCACAGTTAATAAAACCAACATATACGTTTTGTGAAATTTCGCTCCAATAAACGTACCGCCAAGCGACTGGCAAGACTCCTTTTCACTGTAAAACTTGGTGGTTGTAAACGCCACGTACATATTATATTTCTTTCAATACTAAGTACACTATATAACAGCAACAAATGAATAGACGCTATTCCTCTGCCAAGACCCGGTATCTTGGCAACTGCACGATCACCATCGAATCGAACATGAATTTCGAGTTTGCTGGCTTCATGGCGCTTGCCGTTTGATTTCGATTCAAAACTTTGTTGACATTACTCGGAAGACATAATTTCAAAATTAGCAAAACTATCATCACAAATAAAAATAACAAACTTGTTGTTTGGTGGACGTGATCACCGGCTTGAAAGTGGTGTGATAATCAGCTCTGGAAAAAACACCAAAACACTTCCTGAGTGTGCGAGAGCAATAATCCGCCGTATTTCACAGCTGTAAATATCAAACAAGCGTGGAACCGATCTTCTATGGATTCGCGTGGGAGCTGTCAAACGGTTTAAGATTGTTCGTGTTGTGATGACGAACTTTAGTATCATTTAAAAAGCAGGCGATTCTAACTTTGCATCGTTCAATTGAAGTTGAACCACCCCCTTTATTTACATAAGAAGTGGACAGTCGCTTCAAGCAGCGAATAATAGATCGTCTTACACGTCTCATGATGTTTTATGCATTTGAAAAGAGGTCGTTTTTTCTTTTCAGAAAACAAAGTGGGCGGGCTTTATACGATTCTTGTTCGATGCTGTTGACACGCAGATTGTTCGTCTTCTGATTTACAAAATGCGTGAATGAAAGAGAATGAGGGACGCTTTTATTGTTTCTTATTAGAAGATTTTACTGACATTAAATATACACGTTAAATATACTGAATATACATATGTACATAAACAAATACCGTCTTTCAAGAAGCGAAAAAGAAGTTACATTCAGTAATATAAATCGAAAAGAGAATTTATACAGCCTTCTTGATTTGATCCGAAGATGAACAGCGTCGTGCCGTCTTCAATAATTGTCAGACCAAATGGACGCTTAGCCGATGTAATTGCTAATAAGCAGAATAACTGAGATGAGACCACGTTATGATTTCTGAATTATAGTATGTTATAAAGGCCCCCTGGAGTACTACAACACCCTTTTCATATTGCGATACACTGTATAATTCAAACGTCTTTATAGTGAAGTGAACATTAGATTAACTCAAGTTAACTTAAAAGGCCGAGAACTAAACCGAATCCATATTTTATGGAAATGATCAATTCCTACAAGTTGAATGGTTAGCTGAAAAGATCTTGGTCTCTCGGGATTACCCGTTAACTCCGCTCAAACCTTCGAGCACGAGTTCTCTTGTTCAAGTTCTCTGTTCGCTTTCTACAGCACACGAAAATTTGCTCAAAGAAAAGATTGAAAGCCAGTTTATATATAATTAGCTATCACCCGGCTATCGCGTGGGTAAATTTACCGATGTATTATCCTTTTAAGTATCGTTTTGTACAAAAGCTAAACGATGGCTTTTCACCTTGTTTGGTCGACGCTTCATATCAGAGTTTTGATAAATATTGCCGAGGTCTTCAACTGGTTTATAGACCCTTAGTACAATTCATGTTTTTGATTTCTGCATTTTCTGACGATTGGCTTAATCTGTTCACCAATCCTGTCTCGTGCTCGCCGAACCCACGACGGTCAAACTCATGCTTTGAATTTGGACAAAAAACCGTGACTTCTACAGTTTTATATCGCTGTACTTTTCCGCGTTCAAATGGAGTAAGAAGGCAATCAGAGAGAGCAATGCATGGACGCAAAGCTGGTCAATTAAAACTAAACATCGGCCAGCAATTCATCATTCAGGTTAAGAGCAATCCTCTTTACTTAAAACTAAGAAAAATGGGCGATCGAATTATTAAAACAGGTCTTAAAAAGAATTATTACTTCAATCTTAAGTTCCCTATTAGGGGACTTAAGATTTAAGTACGAGAACGAGTACGAGATCGAGTCTGAGAAACGACTTTTCAATTCTTGTTTTCAGGCTTCACATTATTACAACACATACCCATCTCATCCCATGAGCTACCCTCTCTACCTAAAACCAACATGAAGAGCGAGGGCTCTGAAAATGTCACTGGTTTAAAATTCGAAAATCGCACTCCTACTCGTAGTCATCTCTAAAGCTCCCTATTTATTATATGATATGCCTGTGTTGGATAATTTCTGTTATAATGGGACCCTGCGCTCGCTGATTGGTCAAAAACCATGTTTTATCAGATTGTAAAGCTAAGAAAAAGCGCGTTTTACTGTTTTACGCGTGTAAATTCTATATCATAATGCAAATGAAGAAGCCCAAGCCGTGTTTTACACTGTGATAAAACACTTCAGACATTTGGCAGGATTTGGGAACGCTCGTGTTCTCAAATGCCCGTCGTGTTTTATCACAGTGTGAAAAAAGGCTTAGGCTTCTTTATTTGTTAATTAATTGTTTCCTGCTAGCTAAGCTCTATAATGTACCTAGTTGAGTTATGACATTCTGTGGTGCCTTGTAGTTTCCAATTACTTCCTTGTACAATTTTGAAGTAGGAACTTTTGCAGACCGGCGGGAAAAATGTTAAGCTAAGCGACCCTTATACGGTCAAAACACACGCAAAATGGCTGATCACGGCTAGGATTCAGTTGACCAATCAGGGAGAACTAGAAATGCATTGTTCGAAGTAGCGATTGTCAATATAATCTCGGGGAAGGCTGCTCTATCGCCCTGATACTTGTGTGTCAAAATGAAGTGGTTTGTGGTCATGTAGAAATATGCAACATGGTGTAATTTGTTTGTTAAATACTAAATTGATGTCACGAACGAGGCCACCGTGAAGTATTAACATCAGGATGTTATCGGTAACATTTCTTCCAAACGGTACATCTCTAATGGCCATCTTGAGACCAAGAAATATTTACACTGCCTGGCTATTGGGAAACATGGAAAATTCTGTTCCTTTCCAAAAAAAAGATACCCCAGTCAATTTCTTTATGGTTTATTTTAGTAAGCCCTGTACAGGAGGTATTCCTTGACCTGTTAGATAGTCAAATACAACCAATTCAGCATTCACGGCAGTAGCCAGACCTTAAGTGCTCACCGACTCGGAGGCAACATCAGAAGAAACGCTTCTTTGATATCTCTTATGGGAACTTGAAATAAACAAATAAATTCAAACTTGTTACCGAGGCAAGGTCCTCGGTTCGCCTGTGACTAGCTACGGACCTGCCATCAAAGCACCTACTCAACTCAATCTACTTTTCCCAACTCTAGTGGTATTTTCAACGCGAGAAAACCGCTTCGATTTTAATAATCTTACTAACTTTAAAGGAATGACATGTATTTTCCATGCTATCCCGTATTTTTTAACGTCATTGACAAGGTGGCTTTATTGTACAATTGTCAAGCCTCTTCTCTAAAGTTCAGTGTTGAATCCAGCATGGACGTGAGATCTGAGAGACAGGTACGAACTTAGCTGAACCTGAGGGTCTTCAGTCTCGCCAAATTAAACTGATTCTTCGCACAGGCTAGTAATAAGAGCTTGTAAGAAACGTTGGCGACAAATTTCTCTTGAAATTTATGAAGTTTATTTGACATTGACTAAGAAACCAGAGAAGTCGCTTATAAATATGCGAAACAGGAAATAGTCCATTGTTCACACTGACTGATGCGTCAACCTGACTACACCGTACAAATTCGCATTTAAATGAACGTGTTTCGTGAAAATGCGCCTCACCAAAGAAACGGATTTTGGACAAAAAGGGTGGCTATAAGATGTGGCGGTTTTTACACATCGGCGATAGTGTCGACACTGGCGTTAATCTGGCATTGATCTAGTGTGGCGGTAGTCTTGAAGATTTAGTACAAGTTCGAAGACGGTCGATACATACTTGATTCTCTACTTAGTCCTTTGAAGCAAAACATAACAACATGATTTCGACCAGAGAGTCAAAACACACAGTCTCTTAAAGATCTAACTGACTATGTTAGTTAACTACTGCAATATTAGGAGAACGTAAACAATTTTTCCAGCGTGGAGGACCGTTTACAATGAACGTCAACTCGATTCACTTCAATGAGTAACTTGCGTATTATAAGGGCTACATTACCTGTCGTGCGCTTAGCAAGCATTTGAAAGGCATCAGCGGCGACTACGATCGTATTAATCTTGTAATAACCACATAAAATCAAAGTTCTCCTCCCCTTAGGTGGACACCAAACATTTGATTTCTGTGCTAATACACAAGTCATACCTTTTGTTTAGAAGCCACCATTCACAAATGTCGCCGCTGGAGCCAATGAACAAAGACCCTAATCAAATAGCCTTTCAAGGTTTTTCAAAAGCATAAAGAATCAACGCTTGGCCGATATTGTAATAGTGGTTGTAATAGTGCAATCTTCGTCCTAATGCTAATGCACCGAAGTTTGGCTCGAACAGGGTGCTAAAATAGCCTTTTTTGTTGCTAACAAGATGATGTACAAACAATTTTCCCATCTTATTGTAGAGTCGAATGCTTTCAGCGTCACGTTGCAAAAACATTTACAATAAGACTTCCACGACATAACTGAAATGAACTCTAGTGAATTTCAATTTTCATTTGCACAAAGAGGTTAATTACAAAGCACTTATACAATTACTTGAATTCTTTCCACCTTGTTAAGTTTTTGACTTGGCAGTATTGTCTCCCTTAAAACTTTACATATACGTCTTGCTCCGCTTAAATCACTTGTAAGCTAAACTGAAAAAAATCTAGAGCTCAGAGGAACACCAGTCGTCTGATCTTCCAACACACAATTCTGGTCAAAAACAGCGTGGTTTCCAATATCGACGTCGCGGGCAATTTTACGAGGTTCTTTTGTTTTCAAGCAGAACGCGTAGGTGACAACGTTTCAGATACTATACTGGCAGATTTGGCTAGAAAAGCAATTTGCATAAGATGCAGTTTTATCTTACGAGAAATTTTCAGTACATTTATTTTACATTCAGTACAGTTATTTTATTTTATTTTTTTTTCTCGGCATATTAGCATGTATTTGCTTGGGGCCTAATCAGCCTCATCAACACGAGTTGAAATAAAGTTACTTACTTACTTACAAGCCGGCCTCAATTCTTACCACTACATCGATACAATATCATGGCTTTGCCGGGCTAGCTCCTGCCTAACAATGAACAGGTACAGTACTGCTAATTGATTTATCATGTTGTAATAAAAGGAAGGGAGGTTTTCATGCGGGTCCCGTGTATCCTGATCAAACAGGATTTGGAAATGTTGGTTTTTCAGTGCCCGGAGAAACACCCTCGGAGCTAGGCGAGACTGACCGGCAAGATACTCACCCGCATATGAGTTGTTACGGTTCAGTCCAGGTCAGTCATAAATTTTCTTTCCCCTATCTGTCAGTGTATAAGTCGGGGGAAAGAGCATTACCCGTACACGCGGCTATAAACACTTTCTTGAACAAATACACGACAAATACCCGGAAAGGGAAACAAAGTTACACCGCTCCTTTATGCGCAGTTCATGTCATCAAATTGTGATTGGCAGCTTTCTCTAAATCAAAACCCACCCTCTTGGCTGTAGGTATGCAGCCATTTCGCCAAAGCATAACAAACATGATCATATCAGTACACATATCTTACGTGTTTTGTATTACGGAGAAAGATAATACCTGGAATTATTCAATCGACTATTCGCAGGCAAATGCGACTCGATTGCAACCGTCTCTTTCAAGTTTTACCTCTCTCGAGTAATATCAGTTACCTTTTTACCACAAAATCCGGCCCTTTGTTATTGACGGTGAGAACACACAAGTTTGTAGCTTAGCTCTCAGAGACAGTTTTATCAAAATTATTATAGACACTTTTCTAGCAGAGAGGAAGTTAAAGGCGGAGGGCACAAGTGTTTACTTGTTGTGCAACTGGTAAATATAGAGTTCACATAACACTCTCACGTAAATTTAACTACCTTGACAGTCAGAAGCCTGCAATTGTTTGGGCTTGTTGGCCCTAAATTAAAAACAACCTTAAATGGTCGCAAATCATAAACAGGAAAAAAAATACTACGAGTCTCCTTTCCTTGGTGTCATTAAACAGCTGAGTTAAATCTAGGATGTAATATTCGATGGTGTGTTTTCTTTCCGAGAAGTACTATTCCTAGTCTTCCAGTGGTTATTTAACCTTTCAATCCGTTCTATTGGTGAAGAGTTAATATTATAGCACCTTATGCTGATTTTAAAATTAACAAAAGCAAGGCTAACTCGGCCTCGCATGCTTCAACGTGTAATCACCCTAATTCCAAGGGTGAATGTTGAAGGTTGCAAAGTTAAAAATAATGTTAGCACAACAGAAAGTCTTTTTTCACAAAGAGCAGAAGGGTCAAGGCGAACTTCCGTTTTAGCCGAGATATTGCTTGTTGCCATGGAGATCTGCCGATATGACGTCAAAGATCACGTGTAAAACAGGTTATTTGTATTGTCAGAAAGCTTTCTCGGCATTTCCTTTCAGGAAGTTCTCAGGAAGCAGACGAAATTTGTAATAAAACAGAGGTGTCTGGTTAAGTTGAAGCATGCAATAGACAAAACTGAATGTTATAGCCTGCTAATTGCTTGCGACTGAAAATTAATTATGTCATCAACTTAAATTTTGTTCGCAAGTTTGCGTTGTGTAAGTGGGCGAATGAAAAGTGCAAAACGAATGGTTAGGAGATTTGGCGAATTAAAACCTTAATGCCCGTTGTGATGGACAAATTGAAAGTTCATTTCCGGTGGAATTCGACGATGCAAGATGTGTACAGATTGAGACATCGCTAACAACGAAGGATTCATTCGTTTGTGAAGAATATAAAACCTTCGGTCTTTTAAGCTTGAGGGCAACGTTCGAGGTGCGAATATATACTAGCAGAAGAATTTTTCCATTTTGAACTGAAGAAAGAGAGTCCTTCTGATCTTTACTTTATCCTCGTAAAAACCTGTCATTCATCCTCTTGGATAATAATTTACTCCTTCTTACGTTTCCAATTTACCGATAAACCAATTTTTCACCGGCGCTCGAAAACATGCACTCTCCATGTCAAAAATGGCTAATTCTGCTTGTAATGTGCAAATAAAACACGGCTTAAGTCCGTGTAGATGACTTTTTAGAGCGCCGTTACTCGGCCTAATTAATTGATAGCTTACTTCTCTAATCTTAAATGCAAACAAGACCATTACTGCCATTTATAAAGATCTCAACAATGAAAAATGGCAACTTGTTATTCGAGTTTCAAAACCTGCTGAATAGTTTGACATCGTACTATCATATAGTACTGCTGTGTTGAAAAACGCGAGCCGAGTGCAGGGTTATTTTTACATTGCCAAGGGTGCTGGGAGATGTATTTTGACGCAAAACGAAGCCACTTGTGGGCAAATAGCTCGGTGACCCATTAAGGCGGGAATATTTTACTAAGGGCCGCCTGCTCACTGGCGTGAAATAAACACGATATACCGCATGGTCAAAACATTCCACGACTGACGTGTTTCTACACGAACTCAAACTGATATCGAGGGATGTGGTAAAATTTGCTGATTTGGCGAACACATTTATAGCCTTATTAGGCAAGCGTTTGTTTGCCGGAGAAGGGGTGTCACCATGAATGTTACAGAATAGCGATTATACTTCTTACCTATCGTCACTGGATATTCCCTGACTCAAGGCTAAGGCCCTTCGATAATTGAAGACCACGTGGCCTGTTTGAAACTTCGGATTGAGGTGAATCACACACGCATGGAAGGAGTTATACATGGAACTCAAGGCCTTTAACGATGAGTGCTCGCCATGGCTCAGCGGCGATGTTTTGACCAACATCAAATGAGTATCGACATCATTTCCTGTTGTGTTGTTCGCGTGACTCCCGGGGGACATGTGAGTCTCAAAACGCCACCAAAAGCCAATGAAATGCGCTAGAACCAAACTTAGGCCGTTCTTGATGTGATTTCGCATTGAACTCGAGAGGTTTTTTATTGTTGTGTGTTGTAATGCGCTATAGGGTTACCGGAATCGACAAGTCAAAAGTACACGAAACGCCGTTCTTTCCAATTTGATACCAGAAAGTTCATTAGAATTAAGGCGGCGTTCAAATTCGGAGTTTTGTAACAGAGTGTTGAACCGGCAAATGTACAAAACGAACAGTTAAAATGTCAGTGCTGATTGAAACTCCTCCAAAGTCTGCAGCTTTGCGAAAGCACTTCATTTTTCTTTTGCGTTTAACAACAACGGCAGCAGAAACAGGTGATACAACCAGCTGAACTCGCCAGTTATTGATAACTCAGCACTTAGGTAGCCCGGCCACGCAGACGTTTTTGGGCGAAAACAAGGTTATATCAATTTGTGTGTACCGCTCCTTATTCAGCCGTGCATTATTCAACACTTTCCCACACTCGATCGTTTTAGGTCCCTTTTGCAGACAAAAATTAAAAGAGAAAGAATAAGAGAAAGACAGCAGTAAACTGGGGGAGGGGAGGGGTAGCTGAAATGTACTTACCTAAAACACGTGCATCTGCCTCGACCTCGGTCTTTGCGCGATAGAAAATGATTTAAAACGAAATTCGCGACCGTCGTTCGGCCCCGTACTCGGCTCCGCGTTCGGCTTTGTTTTATCGCCAGGAAAAGCACTGTGGGGGAAGTAGTCGGGGTTTCCCTGAAGGATAACGCTCGCCTTGTCAAGCCGAACAGCTGCATGTACCGAGAATTCGTTTAAAATGCTCCGAATTAATGAGAAGATGGCGACGATCTGTGACAAATACAACAAATATCGACCATCCAGACAGACGATAGTGTTAGAACAAAATTTCATGTTTCTGACAGGGCTCCATGATCAATAGGGAAACCTCGGCTAAAGCAACTGGCACACTAATAAAGTTATTATTATTGATCATCATCGTCATCATCATCATCATAATCATCATCATAATGATCATCATCATCATTATCATCATCATCATTATCATCATCATCATTATCATCATCAAAACTCTCCATTTTCGGCCATTTCAGCTTAAACAGAAATAATATGCCAACTGCGGTTATAAACATGACAAAACAACGCATGTTGTAAAAATACTTTGATTAATGACTTTAAGTTTTGTTTGCGTATGCAGGCGGTATGCCTCAACATATAACATATCCCTCAGAAGTGACGGCTGGATAAGATTTAGGTTAATAGTGAAAAACTGATAGTATATAGACCTTTCTTGAAGTCTGCCGGAAATATATAAAAGGCTTGTAAAGGAAGTGTTTCTCGCTACCGAGTGAAAGCAAGGTGAAATTGATATCGCACCCTAAGCGGCCCGGGTTTTAAATCCTTAAATCATTAATTTCTCCTTAATTCTTCAATGAATATCCAAGCGACCGGTTGTTAAAATTCAAAACGGTCCCAATGGCGAGTTGAAGTAGTATGATCCGCAATGGCCGATGCTTGACAACTCTTCTTGACTGTTTGTGTTTTTTTTTCTATCATCTAATCGACGCTTCATTTTACCCAGTATGTAAAAGTTACCCCAGCAGCTAACCTTATAAACGATCTTTTACATGAGCTAGCGGTTAAGCCTGTCCTTGCAGGGGAATAAAGAATCTGATGCCGTGAGTGCTACGAAAAAGTTAGGTTACTACAACGGTAGAACATCACGTTCGGTTTGTGGATGTTTGCTGCGGAGCGAGCGAGCAGCAACATAGTCAGGATATAAGAAGAATATCACATAGAAGGAAGTACAAATTCTCGAACTCATCACTTTTTACCAGAATGCATTGTATTTAACCAAGAGCCTGATTTAACCAGAGCTTTTTACCAGAGTGCATTGCGCCACGACAATAAGAGGATATGATGTCACACCGTACCGAGCCGTCGTCCTTTTTCTCGTGGATTCCAGTGAGAAAGGTTAGCGGTTATGTTTTGCTCTGATTTATCTGTTTAACAATGTGAATCGTACTTGACTTTCACAGCTCTTTTTTTGCTCTTAAAACAGTATGTGAAAGTTTGTAAATCTAGACCAGTAATTGTAATCGCCTCCATGAGCGAATTCTTATCTTAGCCTGCGTAACTTGGCGGTTTAAACTATTTTTCGAGCGCGAGTAAAGCGGGGAAGTCGCAAGGAACCGCAGGTTTCTCAGTTGTCTCTCTCCCAGGCTCCTCGCGACTTTGGAAATTGTTATCAAGATTTCTCCGCTTAAAAACCGCCAAGCTAGCTACGTAGGCTAGCGAATTCTTATAAATCGGTTGTTACGAAAGCTGATACAGTGCTTGTAGAAC
>JAHPZR010007913.1:0-2500 GCA_019787425.1 Platygyra sinensis | reverse complement strand
TCCAAAGCAGTAGCTGTGGAGACTAAAGTTCTGTCTTTGTTTTATATTTCGTTATTTAGTAACGTGAATCATGTCTTGGAAGAAGGTACATCTCAGCATCGATCTGGTGGAGGCTGCTCTTGAACACCGTCAGTTCTTACAGCTCGTTGACGCTTATCCAAGCCTGTATACTGGGCCACACGTTCAGAACGCAATCAGGAGGTATTTACACTAGTTTTTCGAATGACTGTATGTTCAATCATTGCACATGTCTAATGTCCCCTTACGCAGGCAGGTATTGTTGCGATCAAGCTGCAATTTTAAATCGAATGACTGCTTGTGATCCCAGCCTGTGGGGGATTTCTGAGCACTTGTGTGCCATTCATACAGTAGGACAGGTGATGTCCAGTTTTAAAGTTTGACAATCATACCTGCTTGCAACTCATGTATCTTCAAGGTGTCCTTTTTTCGTTTGTTTTACAAATTATGAAGCACTGCTCGCCTAAAATTTGAAGCATTCCTCGCCTAGACTGTGACTGTATACATGCTTGCAATTGCTCTATAAGGCAGTGATGTGTATGTTTTTACACCTATAGATATGAACTGTTCTGGCTGCCAATGCTTGCTCAATCGTCCGTAACTGAGAACATCGCAGCACCTCTCGACATTGCCTGGGTGTGGCATGTACACATGTTGTCGCCCACCAGCTACGAAAAGGACTGCAATGAAGTCGTCTCAACTCTGGTAGATCATAAGATCCTAGTCGGAAAGCAACGTACAAAAGGACTTGAAAGAGCCAGAAACTTGTGGAAAGAGTTTTACCCTAGTGAACCTTTTGAAGTTGACCTAACGGCCTCTCTTAGTAACGCGCCTCATTTTGAGTCGAGAATTGAATATGACATCACAGCAGCTTGCGGTCGGCAGAGGATTTTTAAACCGCGCAGCCGAAGGCTGGGCGGTTTCTTGCTTTGCCTTCGGTTTATTTTTTTTTTATTAAACCGCGCAGCCGAAGGCTGGGCGGTTTCTTGCTTTGCCTTCGGTTTATTTTTTTTTTTATTTTTTTTTTTGTCGGTGAGTAGACCCAAACTCCGACTCACTCGGCCAATTGTTGTCACCAGATGATGTCATCATCAGCCAATTACAGGCCATTTCTCAGCTCTTTTCGTCATATCCCCCCTCAGGAGGGTTTTGTCAAGTTAGCGAATTATTTCTGTCTCGACAAAAAATGGCTGCCGACGGGAACAATGTTTATTTGGTCAAACTTGGGCCAAAAGCCGTTGGAGATGCACATCAGGACATTTGCAAGGATAAAGAATGACACTTAGGACCAGTTGCTGGCTACTAAGGCTGAAATTATCCAGAGTTAAGCTGTATTTTCGTTTTGCGTGCGAAACAGAAGATTTTGTAATCTGGAATTTTTGTTTCTGTTCACTTTCGAAGGGAATATTCAATGCGCTATAAAGGTATTACGTCTTGCTATGGAATACGCTGACGGTGATAAATGTAAGATCGTGTTTACTTCGCCAGAAGCAATGGTGGAATTTTCTGGGGAAAAAAAGTTAAAACTCAGCTTAAACCCTTTTAACATATCTAAATTTATATTCGTTTCAAAGGTCAAGGTATTTTTTCTTGAGACGTAAACAAACCTCTCGGATTTCAACACGCTATGAAAGGAATATAATCATTGAATCACGCAACTTGTACTCTTCACTTTCGCTGTGGAATCGACCACGCAACTTATGATCTGTTCACCCGTCAATATACTACGGAGCGCTTAACCCTGTACTATGATTCTGTGGAGGAATTGGGGCGGCTGGCATGCTTTATGTGTCTTTTTTGTCGCTTCGAGAAAGAGTGATTTAAGGACGTTTGCGCGAAATTTTTCTAACATTGATTTTTTTCTGAAAATTTTACCATTGAAAGATCATGAGTTAGCGATGTCAGAAATGTAAAAAAAATGGGGGGTCACCGACTTCGTTTTGGAAATAACATGCCCGGAAGAACACCTAAATCTGAGTAAATCGTGCTTCGTTAGCGAAGAAGATCAAAGTGGCTGCAAGTCCCAAAATATTGTAATTAGAGCTTTGAAGGGAAAAGTTCTCTGCCAAATATGGTTTGGATGGACCTATTAAGCAAATTTAGTCAACTTGTGAGGTTCCTTAAAGAATAAGTTCGCATTTAGCGACCATGGTTTCACGCGCCTTGCAGCCGCAAGATGGCAGGATTCCATGTCCCGTGGGCAGAAATATTCAAATTTTTTAAACTTCTCACATTGATTTTTTTTTCATTTTTGGATAATGTGTAGATAATTGCAAATAAAATCTGTTTCTGAAAAGAAAAGTAGGGGTCACCGGACGTCCAAGATCGTTAAATCCAATCAAAGCTATAGCAATGGCCATCTGCCCTATCATTGTTCATTTTAGTACTTAGCGCGCGCGCTCGATGTATGACGTGGCATGGCGTGGCATGTGGATTTGCGTGCGCAGTAAGGATGCGCAGAAACAATTAGCGCGAACGTCCT
>JAHPZR010007912.1:12500-30617 GCA_019787425.1 Platygyra sinensis | reverse complement strand
TCTGATGACGTGACTGAGTGACGATTTACAAACGCAGGACTGTACTAATCACCTCTGTACCTAATAAACAATATGTAAACTTCATCCTTGTGTTGTTTTTTTTGTCTGAGAATACGACTTGAGTGAGATTGCCCCTGAATTTAGGCGGTCTTTAAATTTTATTTTCTAGTATTCGAAATTCGCATTTGTTTTCTATTTCTGGCAAATTTGATTAGATCGACTACACTGTAATACGTACCACGGGGACTTCTAGAATTTCAGCCACTTGCTAGCTATGACGGGCATTTTCAGAATTTGTAGGACTGCTCGAACATTCAATTCCTGAAAGCAACACATAACCCGTATTGTGTTTCTTTCACACTCACTTGTTCGCTTAACTCGCGCACAACGTTCTAAAGACTGATCTTCGATCGAAGAATAAGTCTAATCCAAAAGGGGTAGAGATCGCTTAGTGCAAACAATAGCAAGTTTCTAGAAATTTAAAACCTGTACAGCAAAACGGATCAAACTACAGAAACGAGAGAAACTGCACTCTGGATGACCTTATATGCGAGATAAAACAAATACTTCACCAATTGCGACTGGAACACTTACGCGAAAATGCAAATCACGGAAAGAGTGTGCGTTGTAATGCAAATCAAACCAAATTCTAAAGCTTCGTTTTCGCTCGGTATTTCTCTTTCCAAATCCAGTAATTTTGGAGTTTTTTCAACTTGGCAATCGAGAGGTCGGCCACAATGAAGTAGCTGGACATGATTAGCAAATTAGCATGAAAAAGCCGATACTAAAATAATTTCGCGTTGGAGCAAAGGAAAGTCTCGACATTTGCATAAGAAGCGGTTGATCAGTAAAAACCCTGGGCATAACCAGAAACAAAATTCAGCCTATTTTCAGTGGAATAAACCAACGAGAAACCACAACATTCTTTAAATTATTTAGCTACAACCTTGTCAATGGTACATTTATGGTTCTTTCCAATCTATTTCAGCAGAAGACACACAATGGTTTATTTTAATATGAACTACCATGTATTCTGTGTATCATAGCGAAAATTGCAACCATGAATCTATGATCACAATATTAAACTTCAATAAGACTGCTTCGGTAATGAAAGAGAACTAATCACCCGTGCAAAGAGGGATATTGAAAAGTCAATTTAAAACTCAGAACGCAGAGATTTTGTGCAGCATGTCAACGTAAGGCTGAAAATTTTCGCCAAAATAGATCCCCGCGAGAACTGTTTACAACTATCTTCTGACCTAAACACAAAGGCAAATTGAAATCCCCATGTATGCCATCTTACACGGGCTTAAAGGCACAACTGAAACCTAATGCCGACCAATAAGCTCTCGAAATCGTACGAATAGCGTCGATGGAAAGAATAGCGAAGTCCAAAACGGCGGAAAATTCAGCGGTTTGGATTTGTTCTGTAGCGGTTGAGAACGAGAGCTAAATGGACGTTTACCAACTTCGATTCTTTTCTTTAAATACGAGACACCGCTATGTTTTATATGTCTTACTAACGGTATACACGGGTCAGAAACCTCTCACAATACTATAATACAACCCGCCATCAGTACTTTTTTAGTTAATTTACAAAATAACTACAAAGAGGCAAGTTTTGAGTTCAAAGCTCCGCCGCCCGGCCGAGCTGAGCGGCGCTCGTACTCGACTTTCGCCGCAACAGTATACCACTGGGTCTAACTCCTTGTAATTCAAAGCGCCAAAATCTTCCGAAACTACCTCTACACAATAAATTATTCACCTTAATTCTGTGATAAGTTATACATCATCAGACATAAAAAGGAAGGGTGAAAACTTACTTTAACAACCATCACGTTGTTGGTGAAACGTCTCAATCCAATTTTCGAGCAAAATCCTTTCGAAAGCAAAGTTCCTATTTCGCAGAAGAATCCTCTCCCCTCACATCATTGTCATCAAACGAGTCTCCTGTTATTGTCTTTTTTCTCGTGAATCGCAAAACTGTCAAGTAATTATCGAAATCTACGCTTGAAACCTTGAATTTGTACGATTTACAGCGTCGAAGAGCTTCGCCCGGTCAGGCTTTCCCAGACAAAAAAGCCAAGTTTCATTGTAAACGCACACATGCAATCCAAGTGATTGGATGTCAGCTATCCACCAATCAAACGCGTCCGCGACATGTACCGCATTGTCAATCACCCGCCAACACAAAAATCACCCGCGCTTTTAGAATTTCCGGTCAAATCAACCTAAAACACTTATAAAACACCGCGAAAATGCAGCGACAAGCGCCAACTCGCTCGTGCTTAAGTGAACGAAGACTCTGGAGATGAAACTTCCGGAATCCTGAGCCACCGTTGGCGTGAATTTTAAGAAGCGCATCGCAAAAATAGGACAAGCGTGACAAGTTGACGTTGTTTTGTCATTATTTTTATTGGCCACACGTTGACGTGGTCCTTATTGGGGGGACAAGATGTATTGCAGATTGATAAACAATGGTGAACAAGGGGGCCATTGAGACGAACAAAGGTTGAAAACGAATCAACCAATCGAAAGATACGCCGGGGGCTTATAATCTAAGTAGCACACGCGTGGATGCGAATTTTGGTTTCTTGTTTTGCGTGACAGTAAAGTAATATTTCCTCGAGCTTGTAATGTTTCGCACTGATCATCATTTCAACAGGTTTCGTCAACTGATACACCATTTCTGAATTTCAAATATGAATAAGTCTTAAAAAACTGAAACTAAACCTGTTTTATAGTCCCTCATTAACTCACCACGATCAAACAAAATATATCTAGTGATTGAATCGAAGTAAGAAAAACTCGATCTCATCATGACTATAGTTGATGGAAATCAACATTGTTTATGTAAATATAGACATGATCACGCAACGCAAGTGTTTTTGAAACATAGTGGGAATGGAATCTTTCACGCCTTTTCAGCGCCATCCCACTGGCATGGATGTTACGTGCACGTACGTAAAAATACTTCAAACAAGCAATACAATCTGATTCTACGTGACCGCGTTCCAAAGGTCCCTTACACACTGTAGAATTAAGACCGTGGTTCTTTCTACGAGATACTTAGGTTAAAGAGGTTAAAATGCTCCATATGTAGTGTCTATAAGACACCTTTTTCACTCATAACAAGAGGTGCGACACAAGGTGCGATGAGTGCAAAAATCATGTACAGTCGTGCAATTACTCACGATGAGAAAAACAAACTGAAAGGCTAACATCGGCAGTTTTTGATCTCATTCCAATCCGCTGATGTTGTCAGTTTTCCTTTTCTAGTCTTTTTGGTTTGGGATCTCTCGTGGAAATGCGGAAAAAAATTTTGTCCTCCTAGCTGTGGTGAGAACGCAACAGATATAAAATACAAAACCTTCTCAACTGGTGTATTTCTTCAGTTGGCTGTTGTTTTACTCTGTAAACTTTGTCCCAAATCCACCAAAGAATTTTTAAAGCGTTAAGCTTTTTTAAAGAAAGCTACGATAAAATGGCGGTAAACTTCAATAACCTTCTAACAAAGGAGATTTCAGAGCAAGTTTTAAATGAAGACTGCTGAGAGACTGGATAAAGTATGTGAACGGATTTCGAACACCGGTTCGATCAATGGTCCGGTCGGTCTTAATAAAATTGGACTACGTTCCGACATGCTCTGAAAATGTGCTGATCATGCTCCAGTCATGCGAAGAATGCATGACCATGTCTACGTTGTGCTCTCCTTGGAATTACCTTCCCGCACTTTTGTTTGTTTTGGACAGTTCAACTCGAGAGCTAAAAGCCTGTTTCAAGGCCCCAGTTATCGAACAGTGATCAAGAAGTAAATCTATGACAGTTTAGATGAGTTTTTTCAAGGTTGCACCGGCATTCACTTTTAAAATAATCGAAGCTTATACAACTGACAAGTTTGCTTTTATTAAACATATCCCTGTTCACATAAGGAAATTCATTTCCCTCTCAATCAGGCTTTCTTCCTAAGCGGTTAATTCTCGGTGCACAAGGGTCCATATGAAATTTACCGACCTGTCTATAAAACTTTACAATAGCAGTTTCAAGTCCGTCGTTTGAATATGGTAACTTAGCCATGACATTCTGTGTCAAAAAAGTTCAGTGTAAAAGAAAATAGCTGACAAGATCGAGCTCCGTCAAAACGCTGGAATAAGATATTAAATCTCCATGTTTTTAGAAACTGTTTATGAGGCTACATTGGAATTGTTTCCTGCGAGGTTAGCCGGACGATTTTGTAACACATGAACTTTATTGTGGCGTAGTAAAGAGCCCATAAGAGGCGGGCGAGATTTATATAAAAAAAAAAAAACACTGTTTATAGCATGAGTGCAACTGAACGTCGAAAAACGTCATAAAATGAATTAGGTTTCAGCAAACGAGGATGAAAGTAATCGCACATTTTCTTTGGGATAGAATAGTACTTCCCCGATCAAAGGTTTCCTGTTGAGGCAATTGTAGAAACCCTCCAAAATTCGATAGCTTGACTATAACGACGATCAGGAAACTGGGAAAATTTCGATCGAAGTCGGTGAAGCAATAGATGATATTTTTGTAAAGACATTTATACAAATTAAGGTGTATAAGGCGTAATTCAATGTGATCAGTGGATACATGTAACGAGCACATTCTGTGGGTTTTCTAACTGTATGAAACCTCGATGTTTAATTTATTTGCCAAAGAGTACATATATCCACCAGGAACAAACAGCAACGTTATTGTAACAAAATAAAGCTTGCATTCGACGCCGAAAGCAATTAAAACAGATCGTGCATAAAGTCTCCACCCCGCAATACCCAGTATTATCGCTGAGTCATCAACGGAATTCAAATCTAAGTCCATAAAAACTTAAATATTGAAAAAAAGACTGCGACTTAGGATGCTGAGCTTTCCGCGCATTAAACACAACTGTTATACATAAACACAGCTTTTGCTCAATGGTAAGACAATGCTTCGGTCGTCACCTTCGATGTGCCATTCATCACGGTGCGGATTCAATACCAGACCAGCGGAACATGTACAGTGCTCATTTTACAAACTGTGTGACTGACCGGAACATTCGTTGATTGTCTTAAAAATCTTCTAGACAGTATATAGACCACCGAGATCATAGTATAAATAAGATTTCGAGTAGCCTGCCCAGCCCGCGCAGCTCCGAGGTTTTTTACTAAATATTCTGCCTCACCAATGCGTTACCAGTTCTCTGACACGAGCTTGGCATACAAGCATCTCGTAAACTGACCAAATCTAATTTCCCGCTAACAGAAAGACAAACTCAAACTTTCAGCGGTGTTCTTGATTCTAATGGATTGCAAATCGCGTAGCCCTTCGACGTCTCTTTTTTGTTTTATTATTATTCGGAATCTTCTAAGTGGTCAAGAAAAAGACTTGGTAACATACTTGCAAATTAAGTCTAGCGAGCTAGACGGAAAAACGTTGCGAAGGATTTGGCCTTTTGACGCGAAAGCAAAATAGTGCACACAAAACATACAATATCAGGTGAAAGTTAATTGCGACGAATTTCATTTAGCGACAAACTTTGCCTCTGTTGAACGTTGGATAATTGGTTGTGACTAAAATACTGAACTCGGCATTTAACCGTATTCACTTTTTTTTGCCAACAATAAGTAAAAGTGAGCCTATTTCCTAGAGAATCCCCTGTGCTGCCCTAAGTCTATTGACTGGCGCTCCCCGAGGTTCGCGACAAGTCAATAAAGATTATTTCTATACCCGGACTCGCAAATAAGTCGAATATTTAAATTGTCATTCGGTTTCTTATGGCGGGAAACAAACTGGTCGTTTTTAAAGTGATTCAATGATTGAAGATTGGTTCGCTTACCTGTACTGGTGATTCCAGTAGTTTCCAAGTCTATGTATTCAAGCTCCATCCGCAAGAAACTTCACTGTAGACCTACCTACAAACAAAGTAAATTTGAAAATTTATCTTTAATGTTAATTAATTCAAAAATAGATTAGGTTGTCAGGCAGGGCATAAAATTTTCATGCATACATGTCATCAATTTAGCTATGGAAAGCAGCTGAAATTTTCCTTTAAATTCGTTTCTTTTTTTTTTTCCGTGAGGTAAGATTTTCTACACGCGTAAAATAAACGATAGCTTTAAGGCTACTGGGTTCCTAAATGTAAAAATGTATTAGTCGTTTTTGATTAACAAAATATGATTGATATAGAATGTTTCTTTATGACGTGGAGGATATTATGCGTACCCATAGCCAGTGGAGAGTTTCAAACGCGCATTTATGTTTTCCAGCTACCGAATAAAAATCACCCCTGCTATAAATCCTTACTCGCAACTGTTAAATTTGTGCGATTAAATGAGCAAACGAAAAATCAATTCCGAAATGCATGAGGCTATAACCAAATGAAGAATATTTTGCCACAACTGCTCGTTTGAAACTACAGCAAAACTCGAAAATTTCACATTGAAGGATTTTTTTAGGTCACTTACACGAGTAAACACAAGGTCTCAAAGCGGGCCTTGCTAGTTTAAGGGGGCACTCTCGACGTAATCTAATATAGCAACCAGTAGTTTTTTCTTTTGTTTAGAAAAATACATCTCAAACAGTTAGCGAGCTTAACAATAACATACGATCAAAAAACAAGGAATAACCTTCTAAGCCTTGTCCAGTTGAGATTTGAGGCCAACGCCACAACATTCTATATTTCCGTGCGATAACTGTAAAAACACTGGCGGAATAAAGTTATTGTTCTTTTAGCAGTGGTTCTAAAAGCAAACAAAGAAGTCAGCTGTTCATAGCGGTAATTGAAAAACAACCCTGGAAGAATATGCAGTTTGATCTTCACTCTCATCCTAACTGAAATTATGGAGAATTTTCCCTGCTATGGTAATTTAGACTTCGCTTCGAAAGGCACAGTCGTAGGCCATTTTCGGAGTATTTCCGTAGATATTCGGAGAAAGCGTCTGCATGTCATAGAATCAAGCACATCTGAGAATAAAAAGGGATGAAAAGAAAAATTCTTCCAGGACTTTGCTTCTGAAATTCTTTAGCTAATTGTTTAAGTAATACAAACAAAGTTTCACACCAAAAACATCTGCAGAATCTTGCAATATTCACTCACCGTGAATATTCTAACGTATCGAGGCTTCCTTGCTTTCTGTCTGATAAACTGCTCAGCTAATTTCTAATTTACGCTAAATTTGTTTGTTCCAAACACATAAACAATAAACATTTCCCCGGGTAAACTAGAAGAAAAGAAAAAAATATTTATTAAGATAATGAATGGTACACTTATTTCAAGTCAAAAGAAATGAATTCATTTCACAAGCAGTTTCTTTCAATGCTTGCGGGATAATTCCTAATCATTCACATTTGTGAAGTAGGCTGGCGTTATGCTACCAACGACCAATAAGAAACGGGTTTTCCTGTAAACGCGTGCTTGATTGACATTGTAACCGTCAGCGTTTTTGATTAATTCTAAAACTGAAATTTAGAATAATCCTTGTTTTTTTCTTTTGGCAAGTGTCCTTTATGTAGCTTTAGCTTCCTGTTGTATAGATACGGCCGTAGTGTGTTTTGATTTTAATGTCTTTAAAAGAAATAAAATTTTCCGGCAACAAACAATAAAAAATCTTTTCGACATCTGATAAAAACTTTGGGAGCGGCTGAAATATTGTTACTACAAATAATATTCGTTGCCAAATTGATAGTCACAGTTTGTGCATGAGTCGCACTGCTGTCCTCTTTCGTATTAAGCTTTAGTTTACCTATGAATATTATTTTAAATGTGGTTCACTGTCAAAGGGAGCTGTTATCACAGTTAATAAAACCAACATATACGTTTTGTGAAATTTCGCTCCAATAAACGTACCGCCAAGCGACTGGCAAGACTCCTTTTCACTGTAAAACTTGGTGGTTGTAAACGCCACGTACATATTATATTTCTTTCAATACTAAGTACACTATATAACAGCAACAAATGAATAGACGCTATTCCTCTGCCAAGACCCGGTATCTTGGCAACTGCACGATCACCATCGAATCGAACATGAATTTCGAGTTTGCTGGCTTCATGGCGCTTGCCGTTTGATTTCGATTCAAAACTTTGTTGACATTACTCGGAAGACATAATTTCAAAATTAGCAAAACTATCATCACAAATAAAAATAACAAACTTGTTGTTTGGTGGACGTGATCACCGGCTTGAAAGTGGTGTGATAATCAGCTCTGGAAAAAACACCAAAACACTTCCTGAGTGTGCGAGAGCAATAATCCGCCGTATTTCACAGCTGTAAATATCAAACAAGCGTGGAACCGATCTTCTATGGATTCGCGTGGGAGCTGTCAAACGGTTTAAGATTGTTCGTGTTGTGATGACGAACTTTAGTATCATTTAAAAAGCAGGCGATTCTAACTTTGCATCGTTCAATTGAAGTTGAACCACCCCCTTTATTTACATAAGAAGTGGACAGTCGCTTCAAGCAGCGAATAATAGATCGTCTTACACGTCTCATGATGTTTTATGCATTTGAAAAGAGGTCGTTTTTTTCTTTTCAGAAAACAAAGTGGGCGGGCTTTATACGATTCTTGTTCGATGCTGTTGACACGCAGATTGTTCGTCTTCTGATTTACAAAATGCGTGAATGAAAGAGAATGAGGGACGCTTTTATTGTTTCTTATTAGAAGATTTTACTGACATTAAATATACACGTTAAATATACTGAATATACATATGTACATAAACAAATACCGTCTTTCAAGAAGCGAAAAAGAAGTTACATTCAGTAATATAAATCGAAAAGAGAATTTATACAGCCTTCTTGATTTGATCCGAAGATGAACAGCGTCGTGCCGTCTTCAATAATTGTCAGACCAAATGGACGCTTAGCCGATGTAATTGCTAATAAGCAGAATAACTGAGATGAGACCACGTTATGATTTCTGAATTATAGTATGTTATAAAGGCCCCCTGGAGTACTACAACACCCTTTTCATATTGCGATACACTGTATAATTCAAACGTCTTTATAGTGAAGTGAACATTAGATTAACTCAAGTTAACTTAAAAGGCCGAGAACTAAACCGAATCCATATTTTATGGAAATGATCAATTCCTACAAGTTGAATGGTTAGCTGAAAAGATCTTGGTCTCTCGGGATTACCCGTTAACTCCGCTCAAACCTTCGAGCACGAGTTCTCTTGTTCAAGTTCTCTGTTCGCTTTCTACAGCACACGAAAATTTGCTCAAAGAAAAGATTGAAAGCCAGTTTATATATAATTAGCTATCACCCGGCTATCGCGTGGGTAAATTTACCGATGTATTATCCTTTTAAGTATCGTTTTGTACAAAAGCTAAACGATGGCTTTTCACCTTGTTTGGTCGACGCTTCATATCAGAGTTTTGATAAATATTGCCGAGGTCTTCAACTGGTTTATAGACCCTTAGTACAATTCATGTTTTTGATTTCTGCATTTTCTGACGATTGGCTTAATCTGTTCACCAATCCTGTCTCGTGCTCGCCGAACCCACGACGGTCAAACTCATGCTTTGAATTTGGACAAAAAACCGTGACTTCTACAGTTTTATATCGCTGTACTTTTCCGCGTTCAAATGGAGTAAGAAGGCAATCAGAGAGAGCAATGCATGGACGCAAAGCTGGTCAATTAAAACTAAACATCGGCCAGCAATTCATCATTCAGGTTAAGAGCAATCCTCTTTACTTAAAACTAAGAAAAATGGGCGATCGAATTATTAAAACAGGTCTTAAAAAGAATTATTACTTCAATCTTAAGTTCCCTATTAGGGGACTTAAGATTTAAGTACGAGAACGAGTACGAGATCGAGTCTGAGAAACGACTTTTCAATTCTTGTTTTCAGGCTTCACATTATTACAACACATACCCATCTCATCCCATGAGCTACCCTCTCTACCTAAAACCAACATGAAGAGCGAGGGCTCTGAAAATGTCACTGGTTTAAAATTCGAAAATCGCACTCCTACTCGTAGTCATCTCTAAAGCTCCCTATTTATTATATGATATGCCTGTGTTGGATAATTTCTGTTATAATGGGACCCTGCGCTCGCTGATTGGTCAAAAACCATGTTTTATCAGATTGTAAAGCTAAGAAAAAGCGCGTTTTACTGTTTTACGCGTGTAAATTCTATATCATAATGCAAATGAAGAAGCCCAAGCCGTGTTTTACACTGTGATAAAACACTTCAGACATTTGGCAGGATTTGGGAACGCTCGTGTTCTCAAATGCCCGTCGTGTTTTATCACAGTGTGAAAAAAGGCTTAGGCTTCTTTATTTGTTAATTAATTGTTTCCTGCTAGCTAAGCTCTATAATGTACCTAGTTGAGTTATGACATTCTGTGGTGCCTTGTAGTTTCCAATTACTTCCTTGTACAATTTTGAAGTAGGAACTTTTGCAGACCGGCGGGAAAAATGTTAAGCTAAGCGACCCTTATACGGTCAAAACACACGCAAAATGGCTGATCACGGCTAGGATTCAGTTGACCAATCAGGGAGAACTAGAAATGCATTGTTCGAAGTAGCGATTGTCAATATAATCTCGGGGAAGGCTGCTCTATCGCCCTGATACTTGTGTGTCAAAATGAAGTGGTTTGTGGTCATGTAGAAATATGCAACATGGTGTAATTTGTTTGTTAAATACTAAATTGATGTCACGAACGAGGCCACCGTGAAGTATTAACATCAGGATGTTATCGGTAACATTTCTTCCAAACGGTACATCTCTAATGGCCATCTTGAGACCAAGAAATATTTACACTGCCTGGCTATTGGGAAACATGGAAAATTCTGTTCCTTTCCAAAAAAAAGATACCCCAGTCAATTTCTTTATGGTTTATTTTAGTAAGCCCTGTACAGGAGGTATTCCTTGACCTGTTAGATAGTCAAATACAACCAATTCAGCATTCACGGCAGTAGCCAGACCTTAAGTGCTCACCGACTCGGAGGCAACATCAGAAGAAACGCTTCTTTGATATCTCTTATGGGAACTTGAAATAAACAAATAAATTCAAACTTGTTACCGAGGCAAGGTCCTCGGTTCGCCTGTGACTAGCTACGGACCTGCCATCAAAGCACCTACTCAACTCAATCTACTTTTCCCAACTCTAGTGGTATTTTCAACGCGAGAAAACCGCTTCGATTTTAATAATCTTACTAACTTTAAAGGAATGACATGTATTTTCCATGCTATCCCGTATTTTTTAACGTCATTGACAAGGTGGCTTTATTGTACAATTGTCAAGCCTCTTCTCTAAAGTTCAGTGTTGAATCCAGCATGGACGTGAGATCTGAGAGACAGGTACGAACTTAGCTGAACCTGAGGGTCTTCAGTCTCGCCAAATTAAACTGATTCTTCGCACAGGCTAGTAATAAGAGCTTGTAAGAAACGTTGGCGACAAATTTCTCTTGAAATTTATGAAGTTTATTTGACATTGACTAAGAAACCAGAGAAGTCGCTTATAAATATGCGAAACAGGAAATAGTCCATTGTTCACACTGACTGATGCGTCAACCTGACTACACCGTACAAATTCGCATTTAAATGAACGTGTTTCGTGAAAATGCGCCTCACCAAAGAAACGGATTTTGGACAAAAAGGGTGGCTATAAGATGTGGCGGTTTTTACACATCGGCGATAGTGTCGACACTGGCGTTAATCTGGCATTGATCTAGTGTGGCGGTAGTCTTGAAGATTTAGTACAAGTTCGAAGACGGTCGATACATACTTGATTCTCTACTTAGTCCTTTGAAGCAAAACATAACAACATGATTTCGACCAGAGAGTCAAAACACACAGTCTCTTAAAGATCTAACTGACTATGTTAGTTAACTACTGCAATATTAGGAGAACGTAAACAATTTTTCCAGCGTGGAGGACCGTTTACAATGAACGTCAACTCGATTCACTTCAATGAGTAACTTGCGTATTATAAGGGCTACATTACCTGTCGTGCGCTTAGCAAGCATTTGAAAGGCATCAGCGGCGACTACGATCGTATTAATCTTGTAATAACCACATAAAATCAAAGTTCTCCTCCCCTTAGGTGGACACCAAACATTTGATTTCTGTGCTAATACACAAGTCATACCTTTTGTTTAGAAGCCACCATTCACAAATGTCGCCGCTGGAGCCAATGAACAAAGACCCTAATCAAATAGCCTTTCAAGGTTTTTCAAAAGCATAAAGAATCAACGCTTGGCCGATATTGTAATAGTGGTTGTAATAGTGCAATCTTCGTCCTAATGCTAATGCACCGAAGTTTGGCTCGAACAGGGTGCTAAAATAGCCTTTTTTGTTGCTAACAAGATGATGTACAAACAATTTTCCCATCTTATTGTAGAGTCGAATGCTTTCAGCGTCACGTTGCAAAAACATTTACAATAAGACTTCCACGACATAACTGAAATGAACTCTAGTGAATTTCAATTTTCATTTGCACAAAGAGGTTAATTACAAAGCACTTATACAATTACTTGAATTCTTTCCACCTTGTTAAGTTTTTGACTTGGCAGTATTGTCTCCCTTAAAACTTTACATATACGTCTTGCTCCGCTTAAATCACTTGTAAGCTAAACTGAAAAAAATCTAGAGCTCAGAGGAACACCAGTCGTCTGATCTTCCAACACACAATTCTGGTCAAAAACAGCGTGGTTTCCAATATCGACGTCGCGGGCAATTTTACGAGGTTCTTTTGTTTTCAAGCAGAACGCGTAGGTGACAACGTTTCAGATACTATACTGGCAGATTTGGCTAGAAAAGCAATTTGCATAAGATGCAGTTTTATCTTACGAGAAATTTTCAGTACATTTATTTTACATTCAGTACAGTTATTTTATTTTATTTTTTTTTTCTCGGCATATTAGCATGTATTTGCTTGGGGCCTAATCAGCCTCATCAACACGAGTTGAAATAAAGTTACTTACTTACTTACAAGCCGGCCTCAATTCTTACCACTACATCGATACAATATCATGGCTTTGCCGGGCTAGCTCCTGCCTAACAATGAACAGGTACAGTACTGCTAATTGATTTATCATGTTGTAATAAAAGGAAGGGAGGTTTTCATGCGGGTCCCGTGTATCCTGATCAAACAGGATTTGGAAATGTTGGTTTTTCAGTGCCCGGAGAAACACCCTCGGAGCTAGGCGAGACTGACCGGCAAGATACTCACCCGCATATGAGTTGTTACGGTTCAGTCCAGGTCAGTCATAAATTTTCTTTCCCCTATCTGTCAGTGTATAAGTCGGGGGAAAGAGCATTACCCGTACACGCGGCTATAAACACTTTCTTGAACAAATACACGACAAATACCCGGAAAGGGAAACAAAGTTACACCGCTCCTTTATGCGCAGTTCATGTCATCAAATTGTGATTGGCAGCTTTCTCTAAATCAAAACCCACCCTCTTGGCTGTAGGTATGCAGCCATTTCGCCAAAGCATAACAAACATGATCATATCAGTACACATATCTTACGTGTTTTGTATTACGGAGAAAGATAATACCTGGAATTATTCAATCGACTATTCGCAGGCAAATGCGACTCGATTGCAACCGTCTCTTTCAAGTTTTACCTCTCTCGAGTAATATCAGTTACCTTTTTACCACAAAATCCGGCCCTTTGTTATTGACGGTGAGAACACACAAGTTTGTAGCTTAGCTCTCAGAGACAGTTTTATCAAAATTATTATAGACACTTTTCTAGCAGAGAGGAAGTTAAAGGCGGAGGGCACAAGTGTTTACTTGTTGTGCAACTGGTAAATATAGAGTTCACATAACACTCTCACGTAAATTTAACTACCTTGACAGTCAGAAGCCTGCAATTGTTTGGGCTTGTTGGCCCTAAATTAAAAACAACCTTAAATGGTCGCAAATCATAAACAGGAAAAAAAATACTACGAGTCTCCTTTCCTTGGTGTCATTAAACAGCTGAGTTAAATCTAGGATGTAATATTCGATGGTGTGTTTTCTTTCCGAGAAGTACTATTCCTAGTCTTCCAGTGGTTATTTAACCTTTCAATCCGTTCTATTGGTGAAGAGTTAATATTATAGCACCTTATGCTGATTTTAAAATTAACAAAAGCAAGGCTAACTCGGCCTCGCATGCTTCAACGTGTAATCACCCTAATTCCAAGGGTGAATGTTGAAGGTTGCAAAGTTAAAAATAATGTTAGCACAACAGAAAGTCTTTTTTCACAAAGAGCAGAAGGGTCAAGGCGAACTTCCGTTTTAGCCGAGATATTGCTTGTTGCCATGGAGATCTGCCGATATGACGTCAAAGATCACGTGTAAAACAGGTTATTTGTATTGTCAGAAAGCTTTCTCGGCATTTCCTTTCAGGAAGTTCTCAGGAAGCAGACGAAATTTGTAATAAAACAGAGGTGTCTGGTTAAGTTGAAGCATGCAATAGACAAAACTGAATGTTATAGCCTGCTAATTGCTTGCGACTGAAAATTAATTATGTCATCAACTTAAATTTTGTTCGCAAGTTTGCGTTGTGTAAGTGGGCGAATGAAAAGTGCAAAACGAATGGTTAGGAGATTTGGCGAATTAAAACCTTAATGCCCGTTGTGATGGACAAATTGAAAGTTCATTTCCGGTGGAATTCGACGATGCAAGATGTGTACAGATTGAGACATCGCTAACAACGAAGGATTCATTCGTTTGTGAAGAATATAAAACCTTCGGTCTTTTAAGCTTGAGGGCAACGTTCGAGGTGCGAATATATACTAGCAGAAGAATTTTTCCATTTTGAACTGAAGAAAGAGAGTCCTTCTGATCTTTACTTATCCTCGTAAAAACCTGTCATTCATCCTCTTGGATAATAATTTACTCCTTCTTACGTTTCCAATTTACCGATAAACCAATTTTTCACCGGCGCTCGAAAACATGCACTCTCCATGTCAAAAATGGCTAATTCTGCTTGTAATGTGCAAATAAAACACGGCTTAAGTCCGTGTAGATGACTTTTTAGAGCGCCGTTACTCGGCCTAATTAATTGATAGCTTACTTCTCTAATCTTAAATGCAAACAAGACCATTACTGCCATTTATAAAGATCTCAACAATGAAAAATGGCAACTTGTTATTCGAGTTTCAAAACCTGCTGAATAGTTTGACATCGTACTATCATATAGTACTGCTGTGTTGAAAAACGCGAGCCGAGTGCAGGGTTATTTTTACATTGCCAAGGGTGCTGGGAGATGTATTTTGACGCAAAACGAAGCCACTTGTGGGCAAATAGCTCGGTGACCCATTAAGGCGGGAATATTTTACTAAGGGCCGCCTGCTCACTGGCGTGAAATAAACACGATATACCGCATGGTCAAAACATTCCACGACTGACGTGTTTCTACACGAACTCAAACTGATATCGAGGGATGTGGTAAAATTTGCTGATTTGGCGAACACATTTATAGCCTTATTAGGCAAGCGTTTGTTTGCCGGAGAAGGGGTGTCACCATGAATGTTACAGAATAGCGATTATACTTCTTACCTATCGTCACTGGATATTCCCTGACTCAAGGCTAAGGCCCTTCGATAATTGAAGACCACGTGGCCTGTTTGAAACTTCGGATTGAGGTGAATCACACACGCATGGAAGGAGTTATACATGGAACTCAAGGCCTTTAACGATGAGTGCTCGCCATGGCTCAGCGGCGATGTTTTGACCAACATCAAATGAGTATCGACATCATTTCCTGTTGTGTTGTTCGCGTGACTCCCGGGGGACATGTGAGTCTCAAAACGCCACCAAAAGCCAATGAAATGCGCTAGAACCAAACTTAGGCCGTTCTTGATGTGATTTCGCATTGAACTCGAGAGGTTTTTTATTGTTGTGTGTTGTAATGCGCTATAGGGTTACCGGAATCGACAAGTCAAAAGTACACGAAACGCCGTTCTTTCCAATTTGATACCAGAAAGTTCATTAGAATTAAGGCGGCGTTCAAATTCGGAGTTTTGTAACAGAGTGTTGAACCGGCAAATGTACAAAACGAACAGTTAAAATGTCAGTGCTGATTGAAACTCCTCCAAAGTCTGCAGCTTTGCGAAAGCACTTCATTTTTCTTTTGCGTTTAACAACAACGGCAGCAGAAACAGGTGATACAACCAGCTGAACTCGCCAGTTATTGATAACTCAGCACTTAGGTAGCCCGGCCACGCAGACGTTTTTGGGCGAAAACAAGGTTATATCAATTTGTGTGTACCGCTCCTTATTCAGCCGTGCATTATTCAACACTTTCCCACACTCGATCGTTTTAGGTCCCTTTTGCAGACAAAAATTAAAAGAGAAAGAATAAGAGAAAGACAGCAGTAAACTGGGGGAGGGGAGGGGTAGCTGAAATGTACTTACCTAAAACACGTGCATCTGCCTCGACCTCGGTCTTTGCGCGATAGAAAATGATTTAAAACGAAATTCGCGACCGTCGTTCGGCCCCGTACTCGGCTCCGCGTTCGGCTTTGTTTTATCGCCAGGAAAAGCACTGTGGGGGAAGTAGTCGGGGTTTCCCTGAAGGATAACGCTCGCCTTGTCAAGCCGAACAGCTGCATGTACCGAGAATTCGTTTAAAATGCTCCGAATTAATGAGAAGATGGCGACGATCTGTGACAAATACAACAAATATCGACCATCCAGACAGACGATAGTGTTAGAACAAAATTTCATGTTTCTGACAGGGCTCCATGATCAATAGGGAAACCTCGGCTAAAGCAACTGGCACACTAATAAAGTTATTATTATTGATCATCATCGTCATCATCATCATCATAATCATCATCATAATGATCATCATCATCATTATCATCATCATCATTATCATCATCATCATTATCATCATCAAAACTCTCCATTTTCGGCCATTTCAGCTTAAACAGAAATAATATGCCAACTGCGGTTATAAACATGACAAAACAACGCATGTTTGTAAAAATACTTTGATTAATGACTTTAAGTTTTGTTTGCGTATGCAGGCGGTATGCCTCAACATATAACATATCCCTCAGAAGTGACGGCTGGATAAGATTTAGGTTAATAGTGAAAAACTGATAGTATATAGACCTTTCTTGAAGTCTGCCGGAAATATATAAAAGGCTTGTAAAGGAAGTGTTTCTCGCTACCGAGTGAAAGCAAGGTGAAATTGATATCGCACCCTAAGCGGCCCGGGTTTTTAAATCCTTAAATCATTAATTTCTCCTTAATTCTTCAATGAATATCCAAGCGACCGGTTGTTAAAATTCAAAACGGTCCCAATGGCGAGTTGAAGTAGTATGATCCGCAATGGCCGATGCTTGACAACTCTTCTTGACTGTTTGTGTTTTTTTTTCTATCATCTAATCGACGCTTCATTTTACCCAGTATGTAAAAGTTACCCCAGCAGCTAACCTTATAAACGATCTTTTACATGAGCTAGCGGTTAAGCCTGTCCTTGCAGGGGAATAAAGAATCTGATGCCGTGAGTGCTACGAAAAAGTTAGGTTACTACAACGGTAGAACATCACGTTCGGTTTGTGGATGTTTGCTGCGGAGCGAGCGAGCAGCAACATAGTCAGGATATAAGAAGAATATCACATAGAAGGAAGTACAAATTCTCGAACTCATCACTTTTTACCAGAATGCATTGTATTTAACCAAGAGCCTGATTTAACCAGAGCTTTTTACCAGAGTGCATTGCGCCACGACAATAAGAGGATATGATGTCACACCGTACCGAGCCGTCGTCCTTTTTCTCGTGGATTCCAGTGAGAAAGGTTAGCGGTTATGTTTTGCTCTGATTTATCTGTTTAACAATGTGAATCGTACTTGACTTTCACAGCTCTTTTTTTGCTCTTAAAACAGTATGTGAAAGTTTGTAAATCTAGACCAGTAATTGTAATCGCCTCCATGAGCGAATTCTTATCTTAGCCTGCGTAACTTGGCGGTTTAAACTATTTTTCGAGCGCGAGTAAAGCGGGGAAGTCGCAAGGAACCGCAGGTTTCTCAGTTGTCTCTCTCCCAGGCTCCTCGCGACTTTGGAAATTGTTATCAAGATTTCTCCGCTTAAAAACCGCCAAGCTAGCTACGTAGGCTAGCGAATTCTTATAAATCGGTTGTTACGAAAGCTGATACAGT
>JAHPZR010007912.1:0-2500 GCA_019787425.1 Platygyra sinensis | reverse complement strand
CAAAGCAGTAGCTGTGGAGACTAAAGTTCTGTCTTTGTTTTATATTTCGTTATTTAGTAACGTGAATCATGTCTTGGAAGAAGGTACATCTCAGCATCGATCTGGTGGAGGCTGCTCTTGAACACCGTCAGTTCTTACAGCTCGTTGACGCTTATCCAAGCCTGTATACTGGGCCACACGTTCAGAACGCAATCAGGAGGTATTTACACTAGTTTTTCGAATGACTGTATGTTCAATCATTGCACATGTCTAATGTCCCCTTACGCAGGCAGGTATTGTTGCGATCAAGCTGCAATTTTAAATCGAATGACTGCTTGTGATCCCAGCCTGTGGGGGATTTCTGAGCACTTGTGTGCCATTCATACAGTAGGACAGGTGATGTCCAGTTTTAAAGTTTGACAATCATACCTGCTTGCAACTCATGTATCTTCAAGGTGTCCTTTTTTCGTTTGTTTTACAAATTATGAAGCACTGCTCGCCTAAAATTTGAAGCATTCCTCGCCTAGACTGTGACTGTATACATGCTTGCAATTGCTCTATAAGGCAGTGATGTGTATGTTTTTACACCTATAGATATGAACTGTTCTGGCTGCCAATGCTTGCTCAATCGTCCGTAACTGAGAACATCGCAGCACCTCTCGACATTGCCTGGGTGTGGCATGTACACATGTTGTCGCCCACCAGCTACGAAAAGGACTGCAATGAAGTCGTCTCAACTCTGGTAGATCATAAGATCCTAGTCGGAAAGCAACGTACAAAAGGACTTGAAAGAGCCAGAAACTTGTGGAAAGAGTTTTACCCTAGTGAACCTTTTGAAGTTGACCTAACGGCCTCTCTTAGTAACGCGCCTCATTTTGAGTCGAGAATTGAATATGACATCACAGCAGCTTGCGGTCGGCAGAGGATTTTTAAACCGCGCAGCCGAAGGCTGGGCGGTTTCTTGCTTTGCCTTCGGTTTATTTTTTTTTTTTATTAAACCGCGCAGCCGAAGGCTGGGCGGTTTCTTGCTTTGCCTTCGGTTTATTTTTTTTTTTATTTTTTTTTTTGTCGGTGAGTAGACCCAAACTCCGACTCACTCGGCCAATTGTTGTCACCAGATGATGTCATCATCAGCCAATTACAGGCCATTTCTCAGCTCTTTTCGTCATATCCCCCCTCAGGAGGGTTTTGTCAAGTTAGCGAATTATTTCTGTCTCGACAAAAAATGGCTGCCGACGGGAACAATGTTTATTTGGTCAAACTTGGGCCAAAAGCCGTTGGAGATGCACATCAGGACATTTGCAAGGATAAAGAATGACACTTAGGACCAGTTGCTGGCTACTAAGGCTGAAATTATCCAGAGTTAAGCTGTATTTTCGTTTTGCGTGCGAAACAGAAGATTTTGTAATCTGGAATTTTTGTTTCTGTTCACTTTCGAAGGGAATATTCAATGCGCTATAAAGGTATTACGTCTTGCTATGGAATACGCTGACGGTGATAAATGTAAGATCGTGTTTACTTCGCCAGAAGCAATGGTGGAATTTTCTGGGGAAAAAAAGTTAAAACTCAGCTTAAACCCTTTTAACATATCTAAATTTATATTCGTTTCAAAGGTCAAGGTATTTTTTCTTGAGACGTAAACAAACCTCTCGGATTTCAACACGCTATGAAAGGAATATAATCATTGAATCACGCAACTTGTACTCTTCACTTTCGCTGTGGAATCGACCACGCAACTTATGATCTGTTCACCCGTCAATATACTACGGAGCGCTTAACCCTGTACTATGATTCTGTGGAGGAATTGGGGCGGCTGGCATGCTTTATGTGTCTTTTTTGTCGCTTCGAGAAAGAGTGATTTAAGGACGTTTGCGCGAAATTTTTCTAACATTGATTTTTTTCTGAAAATTTTACCATTGAAAGATCGTGAGTTAGCGATGTCAGAAATGTAAAAAAAATGGGGGGTCACCGACTTCGTTTTGGAAATAACATGCCCGGAAGAACACCTAAATCTGAGTAAATCGTGCTTCGTTAGCGAAGAAGATCAAAGTGGCTGCAAGTCCCAAAATATTGTAATTAGAGCTTTGAAGGGAAAAGTTCTCTGCCAAATATGGTTTGGATGGACCTATTAAGCAAATTTAGTCAACTTGTGAGGTTCCTTAAGGAATAAGTTCGCATTTAGCGACCATGGTTTCACGCGTCTTGCAGCCGCAAGATGGCAGGATTCCATGTCCCGTGGGCAGAAATATTCAATTTTTTTAAACTTCTCACATTGATTTTTTTTTCATTTTTGGATAATGTGTAGATAATTGCAAATAAAATCTGTTTCTGAAAAGAAAAGTAGGGGTCACCGGACGTCCAAGATCGTTAAATCCAATCAAAGCTATAGCAATGGCCATCTGCCCTATCATTGTTCATTTTAGTACTTAGCGCGCGCGCTCGATGTATGACGTGGCATGGCGTGGCATGTGGATTTGCGTGCGCAGTAAGGATGCGCAGAAACAATTAGCGCGAACGTCCT
>JAHPZR010007910.1:5000-13931 GCA_019787425.1 Platygyra sinensis | reverse complement strand
TCGTTTAAATAAATACCAATGTGCCCTTTCATAGTAGCGGCTTGACGATCTGCTTCTCCCTTACCACCTTTAGGATCAGAAAGGTCAAACCTTTCGACCTTTACACCCAATTCTCCACTGGCCGGTGTGCTTCCAACAATAGTTGAACCACAATGGTAACATCCAGCGTTGTCCTGTTTACAGTAGACTTTTTCTAATTCTGGACGCTGTTCCTTGAGTGTAGCGAGTACATCTCGTAAAATAGCTGTTACTGCGACACTGTCTTGAGGGCAGCTCTGGAACACATGCACGATGGTTTGCTTCTCAAGAGGACCACTTTGATCAGGGCGCGTAAGAACGACAGTGATATGCCATGGGATGCCACGTTTAGCGAACAAGTGGCATTGAGATTCTCTAAATTTGCGTGGTAAGTATTTCATTGCCCAGTCCATGACCAATAATGCTGAGTCACGGTTAAGGATGTCTAAGACATCAAATTTTGTTTGATCCTGGTTAACTGATCTTAGCTGATGCGCTTTCCAAGGCATGACGTCATCCTTTGCCTGTTGGAACATACACATTGTGTCCTCTCTTTCTTCCTCGGATACGAGTTTGCAATTTCGATGTCAGCAAGAACTTCGTTTAACTTATAGCATTCACAGCAAATTTTAACATGATCATGGTTGCATTTCCTCTGGAACAGACCGTTATCAGGGTCACTCAATGCGAATGACTGGCAGTGGTCAGCCACCTCTGAATCCATGGCTACGTGTACCTTTAACAGCAAAACATATTGAATAAATGTCATTTATTATTACTAAGGCTACACCTCTACCGTATAATTTATCACGGCTATGAACACTTCCCCGCCCCCGTCTTCCATTAGTTTGTATGGGATCATAAGATCCCATAAGACTATATGCGACAAAGACTCGAGTTACAAGTTGCTCTCAACAACAACTTGGCATTGTTTACGTTGTCCCTTGGAGGGAACGGCAGCGTGCTAAGAAACCTATAAACCTAATTTGGGGTCATTTTGCCGGCTTATTGAAATCTGAGATTGTTTCCACCTTAATTTTACTTTGGACACGCGCACTTAGAGCGCATGTTACTGGTCAAATACAATTTATTTCCATTCGTATGAGCAAAGAAGTTTTTGTCTTGAAAAATGCGGGGTTTGTTTTAATTTGGAGTGCTTTTTAGTTTTGTTTTGGCATATTCCCTTTCGTACTCTATGGCCAAACGCTGATGAAGAAAACCTTCACCCATCCGGGCGAGTATCAGTGTTATTACTATTATTAACTAGTTTAAAATTCTTTCTTTGTAATCAGCTCTCAAGTATTGTTTAGCATCCCAGAGTGTTTGTTTTGTTTCCTAAGCCCAGGCATGTGACTCCGCCCGCTCTGCTATTCTGTCCACCGTCTCACAAAGATCATCGAAGGCGTTAGAACCCTGGGCAGAAAAGTTGTCCAGACCCTGAAGAGATTTGCGGACTGATGCGGAGCTTGCATCCAGGACTCGGAGCAGCGTGCTCTTGCTCATTGGCGCGAACCCGGTCTCTTCACAGAGCTGATAATACTGCTTCGTGATACATACATACATACATACATACAACTTTATTTAAACACAGATTTAGAGTAGCTCGAAGGAGCTAGTATCTCCGAGTAAAATTAATACAATAAAATAAATAAAATAATCCGCTTATGTACACATTTTTATACACATATAATCTATACAGTAATATCTCGAATAGCACGCTTAAAAGCAATAAGAGATTGAGAAGTTCTGATGTCATCAGGCAGCATATTCCATACTTGGGTAGCAGCATATCTGAACGAATGTTCCGGTATCAACATGCGGACAACGTTAGGCGTTTTAATTACCTCCCCGGTTGACAATTTCAACATTTTTTCTCCAAAGGGCAGGTCTTGAACAACATGGGAGCTTGTGATGAAATTCAGGAAATGATCAACTTGTGCATAGTCAACTCTCATACGCCTAGCAACGTTAACGGGGACAACTGTACCTCTGCCATGGAGTAGTTTGTGATGCCTCGCTATGTTAAATCTGTAGGAGGTAACACCAGGAATGTAGTGCTGGAGTTCCTTTAATGGTATCTTGTCTGCCATAATTGATAATATTTGTCTTCTTGTGCTCCAGTGATTGGCATTGAAATAACTTTCAGCTAAAGCTTCCAACAGTTCTATCTCTGCCTGGCTGCGCTCAGCTTGTACATTATCCCCCACTGCTGCCCATAACTTATCGCTCTGACCAGGGGCAAAAACTTCAAGGACTTCCCGAACGCTTTCTTTCGCTTTTCTGGTATACCTGCGCTTTGTACGTTCGTGGGCGTCATCCCAGGGGGCAGACAATTTATGTCGAACTGGGCTGACGTCACGGTAGGCTAAGAATTCGTTTAACTTGTCTAAAGACTGATCAGGTGTGTTTCTTCGACTACTCAGCTTGGGCGGTCCTATCGATAATGGTGATTCTTCCAAGTCTGGAACAAAAATGCTTTCTCTTCTTTTATCCGAAGGGGTAATTGGCGTTGCTTCGATGTCAGTTTTCTCAAATAAGGTCACAAAAAGATCTAAAATCAGAGCTACCTTGATATCGTACGACATCAGCACTTGGACCATTTTTGTCTGATTCTTGTTGGAATTAAAATAAGAGAAAACACACTTACCAATTTAAGCGCACTCATGTGTTCTGCAATCTCCTCAAAATCTTCATCAGGCAAACTGCTCTCTGAGACATTACTTTGCAGAGACTTTCGACACTTGATACAGATGGCTTAAAATAATAAGTCGAATCAATGAATGTCAAAAATTGTCGGTCTTTGATGCGAACATAAATCAATGAATATCGCACCATTACAACTTGATACTCGTTTTCACTCATGCAGTACTTCTGATTTCTGAATGTTGCTTTTGTAGAAAAAGCTCACAATATTAAAAACTTGCAGAGCCAGGCTTACATATAAAGTGGAGTCCGAGCCCCAAAACCAGTGGGGCCAAGGTAAACAAATTTTAAAATTAACAATGTCCGCCCTAAGCTCCTTTGACTCTTATATTTCTTCAAGAGGGAGAGGGGCCTGGACAACCTAGGCCCCTCCCAATATCTCACACTAGGTAGCCTGCAGAACAGGCGTACTTTTTTGCGTATTTCAGGGGGACAGAGGCGAAAGCGAGGCGAGCGCGAAGGGCGAATTGCGTGCGAGGGGAGGATCGCTAAAAAATCCCGCCTCTCCGCATACCATTGTTCAAGCTGTCCCGGCTCGGCTACCTAATTGGTTACTTTAAAACAAGTGATCCTCGAGAGATTTTTTAGCGCTCCCCCCCTCGCGCGCAACTAGCGCTTCGCGCTCGTCTCGCTTTCGCCTCTGTTCGCCAGAAATAAGCAAAAAATTACCCCTCTTCTGCAGGCTGCACACTAGGCAAATATTTCAACAGGGCTTTAACTATCCATCCCGCGCGTCCTTAAAGTGTACATGGTCGAATTTAGAACGTACCTTCTTAAACCAACAAAGTAATTGCCAAGGAAAATATGACATGAACTTGCCTATTGCATAAAGTATTATTAAAAACATAAGCGATTAATTGCCTAAACTGCAGTCTTCGATCAACGAGTGAGATGATGAAGCCTTCCATCATTCCATCCATCTTTTTTCACTTTTATCATGCACTTGTGCTTTTTGTTAGTAATATTTCTTTTAGCCGATCGCAATTTCTCTAAGAACTTCCCGTAAGGACATACTTACATGTAGTTCTATTTTTCAGTACAATTTATTTTTAACAGCCAGTGCAAAAATGTTTTTTGTTCTCATATCTGTATGACTCTGGCGTTAATGTTAGAAATATTCAACACATAAAGCATTTGTTTACCTGAACCAACTGGGACGAATTTTTCTGTGGCTTGTAATATAAGCTTCGACTGTAACAACGTACAGCCGCACTCCGCTTTTTGCTTTGCTGTGCCATCATGTCCCGATAGTTCCTCGGGAACACTACATTGTCTTATTGACCTTCGCCAACCAATTCCTAAGCGTTCACGGTGCAGGGGACATATTGTCATTTCCTGGAACTTTACTGGTGTTCTGAAACAGGCACTCCTTGCTAAAATAAGCTCAATCTCCGTGTCACATCCACTAAACTTCAACAATTTTTTGTGGCATGCAATATTCTTGTTGCAAGATACAAGGGGTATAACCTGACAAGATTGATTTTTCGATCTTGGATCAGGTCCACATTCTCCCCCGACCAACAATGAAAACGTACAAGCCATGCTTGAGAAAGGTTTACTGTTTTAATGACGCAATGTTAAGAGACAATTTTCTAAGAAGTTCCCAAAGAAAATTGAAATTGACACTGCTCAAGAATTCACGCTTCACAGTGTCACGCAAGCAGATTAGGCAAAAAAAAATACTGTAGCTGGAGTAGGATACGTACGAGTACGTTCAGATAAACATTGCAGACATAACTAAGTGAATAAAACTTGGACCTACTCCGCATTTTACAATATAAAGGGAAAAATCAGCGAACTTCCTCATACTAGCGATACTGATCTTTGGCCAAGCGTGCCGACAGTCTGCCGATGGATACGTTATATTTACACAGGTTGTTTCACATGCTGCAAAGTCTAGATTATTCATTGTTTCATCATGCAGTGTTTGCCACGAAAACAGTTTTCGTGGATTGTAATAGCGAATAGCGCCGGAATGGTACAAATAATACGAATGGTACGAATAGTGCGAATAGTCTCGAGTAGTGGCGAATAGTGGTGAATAGTGATGACTGAAATTTTGTTGTTTGCTTGGATAATTAATTAACGCACGATAAAGCTCAGTCAAATGTTTTTGTTTTTAAAACCGATTATCAGAGCAGCTTGTTTGTGTCTTTGCAGTTGATAAACTAATCACAGGCCACTTGCCCCATATATGAATTTTGTTTTTTTCACAGGGCGTGCTTGGTCGAATCTATCTGTCAGCGTCCGTGAATAAACACTATAGCTCCACGTGATCAATTTCAGATCCAGATCAGTACTGAGGAACTTTAAGCGGGGTGACTACTTACGACTATTCGCCACTGTTTGCCACTGTTCGCCACTGTTCGCCACTATTCGCGACTATTCGCGACTATTCGCGACTGTTTTGCCACTATTCATACTGTTCTCTTTTCGCTATTCGTGACTATTCGCTATTCGCGTTTTCCAGAGAGCCCCAAATATGTTTTCAGTCTTGTGTAAACAAATTCACAACAAGCAAAAATCTGCGACAGTGTACCACTAATTTAATTAATTTGCCACATAAGAAACAGAATCCAAGTCTTATCTTAAGTTAGCTTATCATATTTTGATTTCTAATGTACTTTTCGACGCGCTATCAATTGTTTACTTCAATATGGCGTCTGCAGCAAATCTCGAAAATAGGCAAACTTCGAACAAGGCTTACCGCAAAACTAATAATTATCCCAAAAATTTGGAAGTATATCTGTGAACATCTATCCTTAAACTATACTTGCAATATAGTTATTGGGTTTTTCTTCGCGTACCGACCAGCGTTTTTGGCAGTTGTTTTAGGATACCACAGAACTATTAAAAAACAGCCGCAAGGTGTCTTCGAGAAAAAAAATCATAAAATATTTATAACTAGAGAATATCTGCTTTTCATGCCATCAGTGAATTGTCCAAAGCCATCACTATAATGTTACCGCAAAGAAAAATTCACAGATAATTTTCGATTTTCGCCGACAAGCCATGAACATGACAGAATTTCGATATTTTGAATATCGAAATTTGGCTCGATCCGGACTCAATCGTTTTTATTTACCTGCTCTCAAAAAACTGAATATTAGAACAAACTAACCCTGTTTTGGTTACTTTGGTACAACGGTCTATCAATATAAAAAGTATGAGCGGTCCGTGGGTCATTCGTCCATTCAATTTTCGTTTAAAATCGAAAATTGAAAATTGATGTCAGTATTTGATTTTCATGATGTTTTATCATAAAAAATTAGAATGTGCCTAATTGAAAATATTTGGCTATTTTTATTTCGGTAGAACATTGAAGTAGCGCTTATATTTTAACTTTAATCTTGTCAACAATAAAGAGAAAAATGAAAGTGAGCGGCAATTTTGTTTTTCCGAGAATGTTGCAATCTGTGACACGGCTTAGTTTTTCTGTTTTCGAGGAGTCTAAACATGAAAAATTAAAAATCAAAAATTGAAAATTGAAATCAATTTTCAAGTTTTATTTCTGGGCAAAGACGTGCGCATTCAAAATGACAAAAGTACCCCAGGGTGAGCTGGAGAGCGAACGCTCGTCGTGTTCCCCAGTCCCTAGCGGCCTTATGTCCGCCATCATGAATGCCGGAGAGACCCTTAGGAAGAGTTTTCAGCAAGAAGCGGCAAATTTAAACAGTCTTGAGCAGTCTTTACCACTTTGGACGACGTAAGCATTGAGTACGTGAAAGATCTTGTTGTGACTCAGCGGAAAATACACTCTGAAGTCAGTTTGTTGTTAAAAGCGTATCCTGATAGGAGAGGACTCAGTTCGAGGTCACACCAACATAATTTTTGGAATCGCTCTGCATTTCTAAAGAAACATCAAATACCATCAAGAAGTTTGAAAGAATCTTTCAGTGGAAATTCTGTGAAAATTTCTGACTGCCGGGCATTTAGTCCAGTTAAGACCTTGCCCGGCTACCGGGCATTAGACACAGCGTTCTTTAAACAAAACCTTCGAACTGACCTCGAACTGAGTCCTCTCCTATCAGGATACGCTTTTAGCAACAAACTTACTTTAGAGTGTATTTTCCGCTGAGTCACAACAAGATCTTTTACGTACTCAATGCTTTCGTCGTCCATAGTGGTAAAGACTGCTCAAGACTGTTAAATTTGCCGCTTCCTTGCTGAAAACTCTTTCTCAGCTTCTCTCCGGCATTCAAGATGGAGGACATAAGGCCACTAGGGACTGGGGAACACGACGAGCGTTCCCCCTCCCAGCTCCCCCTGGGGTACTTTTGTCACTTCGAGTGCGCACCTCTTTGCCCAGAAATAAAAATTGAAAATTGATTTCAATTTTCAATTGTCAATTTTTGATTTTAAATTTTTCATCTCCTCGAAAACAGAAAAAACTAAGCCGCGTCACAGATTGCAAACATTCTCGGAAAAACAAAATTGCCGCTCACTTTCATTTTACTCTTTATTGTTGACATGATGAAAGTAAAAATATAAGTTCTACTTCAATGTTCTACCGAAATGAAAATAGTCAAATATTTTCAATTAGGCACTTTCTAATTTTTTATGATAAAACATCATGGAAATCAAAAATTGACATCAATTTTCGATTTTAAACGAAAATTGAATGGACGAATGACCCACGGACCATGAGCGAAATCGATTTTTTGGCTGTGTCCGCGATTTTGATGATCATATCTGATTTTACTGACACTGACTCTTAAAAGCTTGATCAAATAAATGAGTCTTCAATTTGAATTTAAATGTCGCAAGTGATGGTGCTTGCCGTATGGCGTCTGGAAGCTGGTTCCACAGATATGGCGCTATATGACTAAACGATCTACCTCCGTACCTCTTCAGCTTGAAATGAGGACCTTGTAACAGTTTCTTACCGTAAGAACGCAAAAATCTAGGTGGTTTATATTGTACTAGGACTCGTCAACTCCTGTTTGCGATGTATGCTCTAGGCTAAAACACTATCAACTGGTCCCTGGGGTTTGAGGGGGTTCACGACCGGGGGATTTACAGCAGTGCCGAGCTTATATCTGAAGTTTGCTGGAGGCATGTTCACGGACTTTTGAGGAGGATTACGTCGAGATCTACTGGTCTTCACGCACTCTCTACAGAAAGGACTAAAGAATTTGCAGTATAGATAGCTTCTGTGAAATGTGCTTTATAAAACTGCTTCGTACCTTGACGGTTTCGGCAAAAGGATTCCACTTGTTCGACAGTAGCCACCAGCCCGACAACTGGTCGCCATAGTTCGTGAGGTCGGCGGGATCCTCCGATCCTACATCGATTGCTATGATCGTCTGAGCGCCCATGGTTTCATTACATCCGCTAAAAATAAACCACACAATGTTAAAAACGACGAATACAGTGATTAAAATACTTTATGGAGAGCAGAATACAAGGAAAATTGTCCACTTCACTTTTTGTCATTCTTCAATTCAGCCAAACCTTCCAACTTGGGAAAGTTATAGGAACACGAACGACGAATTTACATTATCATCTCATTTGATAGGAAAATTATTCCAGTTTGATTGTAACGGCTTTCATCATGTTACGGATCTTTACTGATGCTGAAAAGTACACCTTAAAATTAACAGTTAACCCAGTGTATTCATAGAAGGTAACGATAGTGATAACCTTCACTCACCAGGTAAATTATTGACATATCCACCATCCAATAAAAGATGTCCGTCCTTGGGGTCACACAGTGGGGGCAGATATCCCGACAGAGACATACTAGCACGGATATACCGCCATAAGCAGCCTGTAAGGAAGATCACGTGTTAGTCTCACTGGTACTACTTGTATCTGGTACAAATGTTTCTTATGACATGTTTCAAGATCTTTCAAATCTTACAAGTACTTCAAGAGCAGTAAGGAAACAAGAGACGCCAGGAAAATAAAGCACAGGAGAAAAAATTCATGCCGCATTGGTTTTTTGTCCTTTTCTCTTCGCATTAAAGGCCCTCTCCTGAAGTTTACATTATAACAACCACTGACCATTTAACGCTGGTTTTCACTAGCAACGGAGTCGTAGTCGGAGTCGTAAACAGAAGCGTAGAGTGATACGATGTAGTGAAAATCAAACTGAAGGAGTCGTAAACAGAACACACATATCGCTTATGACTCCGTCGCTTGCGATCCAGTGAGAACTGCAATGTCGGAATCGCAAGCAGAAACGGAAGAATAAACCAACCCCAATGT
>JAHPZR010007906.1:32500-45000 GCA_019787425.1 Platygyra sinensis | reverse complement strand
ACAAGAGCAAATCCAGCGTGCAAGATACAAAATCGACACGAAACCGCGTGTTCACCACAGAAATATTGAACAAGCGTGTTCATGAATCGAAACAGTGTATGTATGCCTTCTCTGTTTATCCATATCGAACTGAAAGTTTTGTCGGGCAGGGTTTTAACCACTAAGAGCAATTCCGGTGTTCAAATCTAGCATATCGAACTCAGTGAAGGTTCAGTCGGGCAGCATTTCCGAACAGAACTGAGTGTTTATCATTCGAACCACTGGAGCAAATCCAGTGTTCAAATCAAAACACAAATCGAACCTGTTTGCGACAGAATTAAACAAGCGTGTTCATCAAACTAGCGTGTTTACTTTCTCTTTGACTTTGCCCATCGTATTGAACTGAAGTGAAGTGAAGTGAATACTTTTTTTACCCGAGGTCGGATTGTAGAGTAGCTTTATCGCAGCTAATATCTCCGTGCATCTCACAGTATAACAACAAAGGCCAGACGAAACACCGGGAACTTCATGCCCTACTCTTTACGATAAGCGCGTGGGTTCTTTTACTTACCCTGCTAACCGTAACATCGAAGATGCAGGAGACAGGGCCTACGGTTTATTATTTGAAAGTTCGACCGAGCGGAGATAGACTGCAAAACCTTCGATCTTTAACAATTATTCAGGGAAACAGTTTCGCGGAAAGGCTCGCCGGCTACTCAAAAATGACTTCTGAAAAATTTTTATTTGTAACAATGTGAGCCTATCAGTCAATAAAATTAAGCACAAATACTATGTCTAATTTTCTTCTCAACAAATACGTAGCGATTAATGCAACTGTTATAGCTGTAAGATAAAAGAAATGTGAAATCAATTGGGTCGTGCGAATTGTCGCTGAAAACGTGATGTGGGCACCGAGCCGTGACGGCAGCGCTGAAATATTTGATTTTGATAGCCGGGGTTAGAGGTCACTTTTTCCTCAGAAAATGAAGCGAAAAACCCAGCAATCGCTGCTTAGTGCCTGGGTCAAATTTAACAGAAACAGAGATAACACAAATGAAGTTAAGTTGTTTTCCTTCGAAAATATAATTGAAATTAGTTCATAAATCTCCAGTGAATGTACGCATAATTTAATTAGTTCTTTAAACACGACTTGCAACCCAGCGCTTGGTTTGCACATGATTTTCGAGCGCAAATAACTGCAATGTATTTTCAAAAAAAAATAATAAAAGAAGATTTCAGCAAAAGAAACAAACTTTGCAAGATCTTCTAACTTGGCAGCCGTAAGATATCGATGTTTGAGTGAAATTTGAAAATGAGAAAAAATTGGCGAGCTTGTTGTTATAAAGCGAAACAATTTCAAAATACGTCAAGTTTAAGTGAATGTATTAATTCTATCACTTTCGAAATCATGGACGAAAAACCGAAACTATCACAAAGGTTCAAAAAGTCGATGATGGTCCGCACGCTCAAAGTATCACAGCACAAATTACACTGAAATGCCTCTTCAAAATTTTCTCGGAGAGGCCCCAGGAACCCCAACAATCAATCAATCATCAATCATCATCAAAGACTTTATTTACTTCGATTAATAAAAGGTGGGCCCTCTCCTCCACGTGGCCCCGATAAAACCACTGCACGTATCTTTATAAGCATTGTCCGCCGCCTACTCAAAGTTTTTCTCCAGCCCTCTACTTCAAATTATTGGATGGACCCTGTTGACTGACAATGCTCCTCGAATATCCCACTGGATTGCGTGACGAACGAAAAGCAGCCTTACCCCCAAGGTGTGTCATGTTACCGGCCGGTAAAAGCGTTATTTCTCTCAGTAATGTTTGTATCAGAAGAGAACCAAATACCCGTCATGCTGTATTAATAAACCCTTATTACATCACAAATTATTTGCTCGTTGGCACTCTATCGATAGGTATACCTAGTAATATCACTTCATTTTTGTGCATGGCCAAGAGATTTTTTTCAAAGATCTTACTGAGAGCGACAAAAGAGAGCGAGTATTCTTCCACGCTCGTTCCCAGGGTCCACGGGTCTTCATACTGGAGGAAGTGATAGGACTTTGGAAGCGAGGCTGCTATTGTCACGCGGCTATTGAATTTCAGTAACAAACATCACGGTTCTGAACAGATGCCTCGGTGAAAGGGAAACAAAAATTACATATGCATGGATTCTTTACCGAAAGAAATGGGTTTTTTCGATTGGTATGTTCTACACGGAATCGTTGAACGATTTTATTTGGACAAAAAAGACTCATTAGAGGGACTCAGTGGACTGAATCTGGCAAGGTAAGCAATACTCTATTGTTTCAGTGTGTAATGACGTATAGGTGACCGATATATGGTCTGGTTCCGTATTTTGGCGAGCGGTCGCTGAATTGCAGATGCAAAATTCCTTGGGTTAATACGTATCTACGCCTGCCATCAATGCAGCATTATATCATGGCAGAAGAAAGATGGATAAACTATTCTCTATGATCACAGCGATGTCAGTATTCAACACTTTATAGCATCGCAACTTCGACTCAATATTATTCATTTGTCTGTCTTAATGGCGAGTCTTAATCTTGGTGAACAGTGATCGTGACTGTTTTATGAACTAGTCATTTGTTTCCTCCGCCCCCCACCCCCGCGACATGCGGGGACTTTGTCGGGCAATAGCGGAGGAATTACTTCAGCTTTGCGATGATTTTATGCCCAGACCCCCAGGGACTTTACCTCAAATTTGCCTGACCTAAAATACCTCCGGGAAACCCCGGGGAAATTTTCAAAAGCAAAGCGCTCACGAGGACACTATGTGAAAAGGATTCTGGGTGCATTCCTCAGAAGCAGCGATCCAACATGGCTACCAGAGAGGATAGCGTGACGAAGTAAGTGTCACAACACTGACACTCACGATCTAAACTAGTAGTAATCAAAGATTATGAGTGCGTTCGACGCCGTAACTTTAATATAGATAACTTAAATGATTCCCCTATCTGACTTTCAACCTCTGTCTATTGTAAAATCAACATTTTTTCATCAACAACCAGTGTTTTACAGAAAGACATCTCAGTGGCCAAGTCCATGCCATTCTGATTGAACAGGTCCCGGTACAAACTACGTTGCGTGACGGCGTCAAATTCCGTAGACTCGAAATATTTAGATCAGCCTTCAAATTTCGTGCTAAATATTCTCACATTAACTTGTGTAATGTTTAAGCGTAAAAGATAATTTGTATAAGTACATTTTTACGAACATATTCTGAGCAGGAAGTTCAAATATATGTAAACATTTGCAATCGCGCGCTCGTTCATCGTAAACAAACTCCGTGGGACTGCTTCGAGTATTTCCCCTGGCCCGATTAATAAAGTAGACAGTATTTACATTTCCGTTCAGTGGTTCAGGTTCACTCTTATGGAGCCTGCCATCAGAGTACTTTTCCATCGATTCCAAACAATATTCGACCGGATTAAAGACTGACCTTTTCTGTCGCGGTTCGAACTAAATCAACAAATGCAATCAAATACAACTCTTATAATAACATCTCAAAGCCTAGGCGATCGTGTTCGTGGATTTACAAAATGAACAAGAAAGCAGAGTCCAGAATTCGACAAGAAAGCACACCAAACACGAAGAGAAGGTCAAACTCGACAGGGAAGCACACCAGGACGCGAGGCAAACGGGAAACTGGACTCCAGCTAGAAACAAAGCACATGACAACCTCGTCCCGGAGGCAGAGAAGAGAGAGCTTGGAATGAGGTTGAGCACATGGTCGATGAAAATTACGTCATTTGCCCTGAATAATTCGCCCCTGAAAAATATTTCGGGGGGACCAAATTCGTGTCGATGAACAACCTCGTTCCCAGGGTCCTCTCTCTACTTGGAGAAAGTACCCTGGTTATGGCTGGTCACGTGTCTGCTAGATTTTAGCAGATTCCAGAGATGCGATTGAAGGGAGGGGCTGAGAGTTATAGTTTGTCTTCATTGAGCTCACCTACTGAGTCCATTGAGGAGTGGAATTTGTAAAACTCCCGTTGTGGATCGGCAAAACTCAAGCGAAGAAATCGTCACATTCGATATTGGAGTTCAATGCGTTCAATGCTCGGCGAAAAGGTTAGCTCAACATTTGGCTCAATTTTTCCCATCGACAGTTGGACGGTCTTTGGAATTTGTGGCGGTGAAAATTTGGCAAAGAACTTGGAACTGAAAACCACAACAGTAAATGGACCGCGCGGTGAACTTAATTTTATTTTTCATTCGGCGAAATCACAACGTATGTATTTACTCATTCGTTTAGAGTCAAACACGTCGTATGTTCGCCCTCAAAGGTAGTTTTGGATTTGATTTATTTATTCCCATGGAGCAGTGAAATATAAGCATAGTTCCCTCTCAATCAACATCTCATAATCATAGAAGTTCAGATAGAGCCGAAGCAGCTGGCCAGGCAGGATCTCTGACAAATAACTTGCTTCCTTTTCAAAATAGCGTCCGTATAGCAACGCAACATTCACCTCCCTAGGGCCGATTTACACGGTACGACTTTGACGCATGCGACAAGCTTACGACAGGCCTACGATATGACTTGGGACCATTTACACGCGTACGACATTTTCACTTACAAAATTAAATATGCAAAAGTTTGCACCGGTATTTATGGAGCGAAAAAGTTCTAACAAACGTAAACAAATATTTTAGCTGCCCTGCGCTTTGAAAAAGCTTTCTCAATGACGAGATGTTTTTCGCTTTAATCCGTTCCGTACTTTTCGAGAAACGACTTCATGTGAACCAATCAACAACAACTTCGTCTGCCATTTTGACGCAAGAAAACTTCTCCTTCGTCCCCTACTTAGTAGAAATTTGTCACAAAATGCGTATGTTCTATAGAGTTCGGCTACGATTGTCACAGGGTTTTAAAACATGTTTTAAAATCCTACGACAATTATTTTGACGTACACAACAGTCGTAAGCGAGTTGTAGATTTGATTTACACGAAACAATTCATGTCGTAGGCCTGTCGTAAACTTGTCGCATGCGACAAAGTCGTACCGTGTAAATCGGCCTTCTAGAGAGTGTTGACAAAATTAAGTTCAGGACCCACCCTCTGTGCGGCTTGGGTTGGCATGCTTTGACACATGACCAGCCATAACCAGGGTACTTTCTCGAAGTAGAGAGAGGACCCTGGGAACGAGGTTGGTCGATGAACGGACCAAATTGTCGATTGCGACCGCATTATGAAGGCGTTCTTTGTCGAACGCAATTACCCGACCTGCTCCCGTATTGGCCTCGTGGCTCAGTCGGTAGAGCATCGGAAGATCTAATCCGGAGGTCATGGGTTCAAACCCCACCGAGGTCAAATTTTCTTTGGCCCGTCGGGACTCCCAAATTTCCTTTAAAGGGGTAATAACCAAAGGGGATTTGGTGTATCGGCAGTATTGCCTACTTCCGGCACCCAAACACGTTTAAAAAAAAAATTAATAAGTGTCAACAATCCTTTTATATCCTTATTTACATGAACTCATCCATTGATAAGCCTGATGGCATTTGAAAGAAAACACTTCGACCTCTATCCAGAGACTATATTTACGCTTTGTTGTTGCGCGAATTCTGTTTAATATGTGATTTCACTTTCATCACTTAAATGCGACTTAAATTTCTATATAATGACAAAAGCAGTTTCATGGGACTAGTTCCAAGGACGTGACCCCCAGTGTATTAAAATACTCTGAATTTCTCGTCATGTGTACGTTCTACCAATGCACTTTCTTTGTCCCTTTTTTGCTCAAATGCCTTGTAAATCCCCGAAAAGTAGCATTGTTGTTGCCAACTGAAATTTGTACTTTTTTCTGAAAAGGCGAACTAGCTTATAGCTATCTTGAATTTATCTTCTTAATAATTTTGCAATCACAATTTCCTAAATCTTAGCCCCTTACTAAAAGTGCTTAAAACAAAATGTAGTACATATGTCCCGTATTGTGACAGCCACCCATGTGACCAGGTTTCTCTCGACAAGAACAGCTTATTGGTTATTCTCCCACACTATTTGTCCGATCAAAAAGCTATACTCCAAACAACCTGAGTGGTAAGTATTTTAAGCTGGTTGAAACATTCCTAATAGTTGTTGTTTCTCAAAATGTATTTAGCGCAGAAATAGACAAACCCTTCTTTCACAAGGTCTTTCAGCTAGCCCCGGGGGGTGGTGGTTTTGCAAAGAAATTCTGCCCTGGTAGGTGGTGGAATTCCCCATAATTAGCATCGCTTGTTTGCTAATTCCCCCGCTATGTCGCGGAGGTGAGGGAGCGGGGAAAACAAATGACTAGTGCATTACGGCGAAGAATCTTCCTCCAGAAGCAGGCTCCTTCATAGAAGCTCACAGACACTCGATCTGTTTCATCACGCGCGCCTCTATAAAAGATTTTGTGACAAGGACATACTATTTTCATGCAAAAACGAAACTATTGGAAGGAAATCTCTGAAGCCCAGGGAATTTCCCGTGTTTTCGTGATTTCTGTGTTTACTGGTATTAAAAGTGTTAAACCCTCGGTTAAAATCAGGTAACAGTTATTCAGTGAGTTGAGAGTTTTCGAGCTTTTACTCATAATTCTTATTCTGTCTGTTCCCTTCTTTTGACTGCTGTTCAGTTGTTTCTACAATGTTCTTTGTTACAATGTTAGGTATTTATTTTGGAGTGAACCTTCTACACAGAAATTTGTTTTTCCGTTTTCATTGAAGGAGTGTTTTTCTGTCAAGTCCTTAGTTTAACAAATAAGTTTTGGATGGTTAGCATAAATTTATAGGAGTTTTAATTATTTGTTCTTAGGCCAAGTTCAGACGCCGTACTCCACATCAGCCAAGTCGAATGCAAATGAGATCTTTATTCTCCCTCATTAGCATTCGATCGGTTCATGTGAAGAACGGCGTCTGAATCGGGCATTATTGCCCGTTTCACTCTAGAAGACATCTTTATGTACAAATCGTCTTTCCTAGATTTGAAATTATTCGGGTTTCTTCTCTAGAACTGCTTACGTTTTTTTTTGTCCGCGTGACTGATGTCCTAACTACAGCGCGAGCTACTGAATCACACTGAGAACGTACGTCACACGGGTTTTTGAGAACTGAGTCTTCAGCCGGGCGCCAGCTGAAGTGGAATAAAATCACTGAATGATCGCTACTGGTCGACAGGCCAAACACACCCTCTAACCTGCCAGGAACTGATACTTGGATCGACTGAAACTTGTACTGAATGGTCTGCACAGAGCCTGACTTCAATCAACTAATAACAGATATATTGCTAAGGACATTTTAAAAATAATACCTTAACGATTTTGTGTTCCAGACTCTGACTTACTTTCTTTCAGATTCCGAAAACGCTTTCTGACCATGGACCAGACAACAAGTCAATTAACAAACGAAGAACTGAATTGTTTTATGGACAAGTGGGAAAATGAGGCTTTGGTTCAAATGACTGACCAGGCTGAGGAACGAGATCAAACCGAAGAACTAAATAGTTTAGTGGAGAACAAGTGGGAAAATGGAGCTTTGGTTCAAATGGCTGAAAAGGAGGAAACTGAGGAACGTTGTCAGTCCGAAGAACTTAATAGTTTCATGGACATGTGGGACTAAAAGAAGAAAAAGAGGATCTGGTTCAAATCGCTGACCAGGATGTCGAACGAGGTCAAATCAGTTTGCCATTGCAACCAACACAAGAACAGAAGGTGAGAAAATTATCGATTTAATGCACTAATTATCACGCTAGAATCACTAAGTTTAAGCACTAAAACGTCCACGTTTCCATGGAGACAAGCTTTACTCCTGAGAATAATTTTCCGTGGATTTCATATGCGTTACTTGAAAGTGACAAAAACGGAAACCGTTTTCATCCCACTGTTTTCCACTAATTCATTAAAATTCAGCAATATAAATAAAAGGAGTAGATTTTTGCAAAATTTTTTCGGGCGGGAGTTTACTTTCACGGGATATGATTTCCTCAAATCGACGAAAAAGTCAAAGAGTCACTCACTCACTCACTCAATCAATCAATCAATCAATCAATACTCTAACAACAACAGTCTAAATCCTAGTAAAATTAATTGCAGAAAAAGTTATAAAAAAGGTTATTAGTTTTCGAAATCACACCAACAGCATTTTTTGTACATGTAATCGTAATATTTTCTCGTGTCGTTGCCCGAATCATGAGCGTTTTGCCCGGAAAATCACATTTGGGGAGGGAGACTGCAGCCTCCCCTTCCCCCCGCAGCCCGTATTCCTATGGCTCAGACAGATGTGATTTCCTTTCTAAATATTGTAATTATAATTTCTGCCCAGACCTGTGAGTCTTACCGGGTTACGTTAACTGTTAATCTCATCGTCTAAACAGACTGACAGGGCCTGGTCTAACACCTGTTTAAGCCAATTAACCACTAATGACCACTACTGTTTTATATGCCGCGCACTGAAATACGATTTTGACTCAGGCATGTCTGTGAACTTCGTTTCAACTGCATCTCCATTTTATTTAATCAAAACGAGAGTTTTTATCTGTGTATTCAGGGCCGTAGCCAGAAAAAAATTTTGACTGAAGCAATGTCTATGAATAACTTATGACTGAGGCCATGGTTGAGTTCTCTTCCTAGGTATTAGGTATTATAAACAACAAAAGCCAAAGAAATGACCGAGGCAAGTGCCTCGGTTGGCCTGTTACTAGCTACGGCGCTGGTATTCTGTTCCAACATCCTTGTTTTTCCAAGAAACCATGATCTTGTTACGTTAGCAATTTTTGTCGCTAAAACAATAAACCATGAAATATATTATAAATAATATACTCTGGACATCACTGCCTGGAGGTGTAAATCAACAAAACAAAAAACCATAAACTATATTGATCGTGTCTCGAAACCGTTCCGCAGAGGTGTGGATCTTGAAAAAGTCAGTAAAATCGCGTTATTAAAATTATGATAAATGATGGCTTGGAGGACAACGTGCAAACATGGTCATTTCAAAAAGCGTGCGTATTGATATATTTTGTGATTATTTCATCAATAATGTTTAGAAAAAAGTCCTTAGAAAGCACGCGCGCTGATTGGTTAGAAATCGTGTTTGTATAACTCGATGGAGACACAGAAGTAGCACGCGCTGGTGACGCAGTGATGGCGCGAGCAAAGAGAATTTACATTTTGATATCCAAAGTTAGCAAGTTGGTTTCCTTTCTCTCTTCGTGGTGTTTTCTAAAAGAAATAGAAAACATGTACTTCGTGTTTCTATCGAGTTATAAGTTTGCGAGAACTCGAAAAAGCTGTGGAAACACTCGCCTGCGGCTCGTGTTCCCACAGCATTTCTCGTTCTCCCAAACTTCCACTCGTGTTTGTATAACTCAATAGCAACATGGTACATGTTTTCTATTTCTTAAATAAGTCACAAAGTAATCTGCTCGTTCAAGCCTCGCTTTCATTCGATTGTGCAGTCAAGCGTTCTTTCCGAGAAGGCTGCAAAGCGTTTCGGAGTATTTGAAGGTAAAGAAGAAGGAGAACTGTCGCAAATTTAATCAATTTAAGTAGTGAAATCGGAAATTCTTGTTTGAAGGAGATAACGTCTTTCAGGTGGTAACTTCTGTATTGAGAAGAACGCAAAAAGAATTTGTTCGAACCAAGCACTGCCTTGAAAGAATCGGTTCGCAGAGTTGCCAGTTCGCCGGCTTTAAAATTCTAATCAAGGTATGTCGGTGTAATTCTCATATATAAAATGTTTCGCTTAACTAGTAACTTGCCCTGGTAACTTGCATGATATGCGATCATTTTTTCACTTTTTGGTGAAATAGTCAAATTGAGTGTTAGGAATTTCATAGCCCAGAATTGTTATTGTTTAAAATCTGAAGTACAGTGCAACCTCGATTTAACGAACCTCTATTTAACGAAGTCCTCGATATAACGAACGATATTCTACGTCCCGGCCAAAGTTACAGTAAAATGTATGGAATAAGGACCTCGATATAACGAACTCTTCGATATAATGAACATACTCCAGAGGCCCAAACGTAAAATCTACCTAGAATGTCAACACGCGACAGTAGATAAACGCTGAACAGATCAACAGTCAGCAAATGTTATAGAATCCTTATGGTAAAGAGACAGCAATTCAGTCAACGGCTTATTACATGTCATAAACATTGGCACTATAGTATTTCCACAGAAGTCACCTGTGTTGCAAATCAATCATTAACACATTCTTTACATTCCAAGTACTTCAGCGTATTTGTTTGGTGATCAAGGATACAAATCGTCGGGATAAAGGGAAGACGTTTCTGATACGGGCGAAAGATGACAAAATTTGATTTGCTTTGGTTTAGCGTCAATTTGTTCGATGTTAACCAATCAAATACATTATTCAATTCAGAATTCATGACATTTTCAACTTAAGACTTAAGAGTAGAGGATACTGGTGTCGTCGGCAAACAGATAAAAGTTAAGTTGGCTTGAGCTGGAGTATATATATCATTGACGTACAGAAGAAAAAGTAAAGGTCCAAGTACAGAACCTTGGGGGACCCCATACGTAACAACAGACTTGTTAGACGACCTTTAATCAATAACTGTAATTTGTGTTCTATTAGTTCTATCTTGTAAATAAGATCCGTAAACCATGCATCGATTATCCCCCGAAAACCGTAAAAGTCTAGTTTATGAATTAGGATACTGTGATCAGCTATGTCAAAAGCTTTTTTCAAGTCAGTGAAAACACCACAAGAAAAGGCCCCCGCATCCATATTTGATTGAATTCTACTGACAATATCAAGTATCGCGTCGGTTCCGTTGAATGCCCTTGTCTAAAGCCATATTGTGACGTACATAGGATGGTTTTTTCTTCGATGAAGGATTTCATTCTCTTATAAACAAGTTTTTCAAAAATTCTGTTATTAGACAGTATTCTCACGAAGATCCGTCAATCCAAGTACAACTCAAACAGCATTTTGCGATTAGAACTGTCATCCCATCCCCCTGATCGATATGGAACAGATGAGCTTAATTTTATGCCATGCCAAACGATAAAAACTAAACAAAAGTGCAAAAAATCTTTAAGATTGTTCTAGTTCAGTAAATCTTGCCACCTTTTACCGGGATCCCTGTTTCATTCGGAGCAGTTTGTCTAGTACGTTTGTGGTGCGTGGCAGCGCTTCCGCCAGAGCCTGGGACTGTTTCCTGCACATTTCACGCTTGTCCCGGATGTCCTTCCTCTCCTGCAAGAATTCGACCAAGTTCTCCTTCTCCAAGGCGCGGCGGAGGTCATCCACCAACTGCGTGACGAAGAAATGCAGGATGCAGCGAGGGACTGTATCACACACGTTCATTTTCAACACGTTGAAGCATCGTACTACGTTCCTTTTAAGATTTTTCATTTCCTCGAGTTCCTAAATAACAAAAAGATAAACATATTCTCATTATTAGTGTCTCAGTACCGAAAAAAGCGTTGTTATGGCTAATTTACTGATTTGCAACATATTGTAATTGGCTGAAGAAAAACTGGTGCACAATGCATGCGCCAGCTAGTCGGCAGAAAGTCCCCCGTCTACTATGCGGTTTAAAAGTTTAGGCTGGCCTTGTCCAACCACATTTATTTTTCGCTTTTTGAGCCGGCACCAATCGTGACACTTCGTCTCTTTTTGCCCCTGAACACGTTACGTGGCAATGCGTGTTTCGGGGTGCAAGTGAGTTTAACTACGGAACTTGATATAGTGAACGGGTCATGCTGCAATTTGTGTGCGTTGGCTCCTTGGCTGGCGTTACATATCTTCGCCACACAGTGCTGATGAGTCCCAAGAAGGGCGAGACAGCTGTCCACTGTTGCGATCCTGCTTTATCGGTTCTTCTCGTGTTGGTGTCTCGAAACGTCTTTTACGCAGTATCAGCCTTGAAGTCTATTGCTTACCAGCAACACACCAATCCAGTAATTTGTCACCAGAGAAACTGAATAAATTGAATGGAGGAATTTGAAGCCGGAATCCTCCTCATTGCCACTAGCCTCCCACGCAGACGTTCTTAGGGCTCGTCACGCGTGTGACAAGCCACGTCACGCGTGTGACAAGCCTAAGAACGTCTGCGTGGGAGGCTACCAGTTTCCCGCCAGTTTCTGTCTAATTTACAATATGTTTTGCTTATTTCAGTGTCCACAGTTCGACACTTAAAATAAAGTTATTTATTCAGTTTTATTTTATTGTATTTGTTGTTTTAGAAGTAACACGAAACTCATGACTACATCATTTATTACTACATAGTTGTCTTAGTCCTTTAAGAAGGATGATGACAAAAATTATAATTGAGTCTATCTAGTCTCTGCTCACATGGACACACCAAAAAATACTGGGCCTGCTTCTCTGGCCTGTTGCAGCCTGTTGAAGCTGGCTAAACAGTAGATAAATCGATATTTTGTAAAAATGAAATCTAAACTGGAATAGAACACCTCGTCCCTGACTAAGAAAGGGAAAAAAACTCTACTAAACAGTAGCAAGTTCCTATAATAGAACCTATCCATACACCCATGCTAT
>JAHPZR010007906.1:5000-30000 GCA_019787425.1 Platygyra sinensis | reverse complement strand
TTGGTATTGGGTCTTCGAACTAAACAAAAGCCCTGTCTACAAAGTAATAATTTCGCTGCTTTTTTTCACTGTTCGGGCCAGTCGTAAAATGAAACGGCCATTACCCAAACGGGTTACAAGGATAGAATACTTATCTACTGGGTTGGCCACTGGGTTGGTTGTAGGACAAAGCACTTATAGACTGAGATGCTAACAAGATATGAAAATCTTGATCGAGTCATTGTTACATAAAATATTGTCCTTCTGGTGGTATGTTTCGTACCTATGTATCCCTCGTAGAGCAGCTTCTGTAGCAGCTGACTGTTTTCACTGCCCTCTCCCAGCGGGGCTGCGACACCCTCCAACTTCCTTTGCTGTGTTCTTATGTCATCATCATTGCGCATGGCCAGAGGATCCACCTTGACATGACAGAGTGAGACAATCAATAATGTCGTAAATAGTAGCACCTGCTTCAGGAGAGGAATTGTGGCCTAATGCATGTTTAGGGCGTTGGACACCAAGTTGAAACATCCCGCACACTGTCTGTGCCCCGCTTGGGGTCCAGTTGTGTTGAAAGAGTATCGGTAACCGGCAACCTGACATATAGCATCGGCTTGTATCTCATGTGGGATATACCAGGGAATTCGAGTTGAGCGCCAGCCAGCAATGCCACTTAGAATTGTAACCACACTTTATTCGCATATTAGAAGCCACTGCTTCTTTGACTCAACAAAGATAACCAAATTTGTGATAATCCTTGCATAAATTCGGGCAAAAGTTGTTGGGGGAAAACATTCTAAACGATTGTCAACGCCAGGCTTGGAGGCGACTTTCTCTGACGTTTGCCAGGGAGGAACTTGGGAGCAACTGAAAACGCTGACGATTCGGACCGAGTTAAGGTCAAATGATATAAGGATCCAGGTATTCTGTTTTGGAAAAGCCATATATCATCTAAATGTGTTTCGTGGGAATTCAGGAGAGGGATATTCTTTCAGAAACAAAACAATGACAAAAGGATCAAGGCAAACGAAGACCGAGACTTTTGTTTTTGGGGCAGCTCTGAAAAGAACCGTATTAAAATTTTCTTGAAGTTCTCGTACGAGGACGAGGTTTCTGATTTCACTCAGTAGGCTGTGGAGTATGAGTCGTTTCAGAATAACTATTTTTGAAATGATAACAGTTTCATTATAGACGTGAGAATTGTCAACGTTTTTGTTTTTACTGCGATTCGAGTGCGTTTGAACAACACTCACGCCCATGGACATCGTGCAACTTTTTTCAAGCGATAAGATCACCTGCCCAAGTCCAAAGGGTGCTCTTACACTTATGAATCTAACGTCACTAAATCGAAGATAGTCATACACTGACTACTTACTTTAATAACGCAAGTTAGTCGGTGTTTTCTCACCTTGTAAACGGCTTCACAGAATGAATTAAACAGCCGCCTCACGTTCTCGCCTCCTTCCGTGTCAGAAGTATTGTTAAAGAGAAGTTTGGTCAGCTCTGTAATGAGGTTATGCTTTAGCTTCATGGCCACAGCGCCTTTCCCCTCGTCCGTCTCAGGGACTTCGCTGTCCTCAAGTTCTTTCAGCGTTTCATCCACCTATTTCGATAGGAAAACAGGTGCCATGTTTTGAACATTTTGGAGAGAACATCGGCGAGATTACCGATTTCTTGTACTGATACACCGCAATTGATCAATTAGTAGGAGAAGTCAGCGTGGTTGACTCAGAGTTGTTTTCTTGGAAAGACTCTTCATTCTTTTAGTGCCGTGTCTCTACCCAGCAGTACAAATGGCTTCAGACGAATTTTCAAGAGCAATGTTTCTTTTTGTTATTAAACAAATATATGTTATCGAACCAGCATGAGCTTGACGTAAAGGTTGAGGGTGAGATTAACAACCGAGCCAGTCACGGGTCCATGAACTTGCAAACAAAGAACGAGAATAATATTCGCCCAATACATACCGAACAAGCTAGCTCAACGGGGTATAATTAACAATTATTCCATGAGCGCGCGTTGGATATGAGATGATAGATAGCCAACGAGGCGCGTAGCGCCGAGTTGGCTATAATCATCTCATATCCAACAAACGCGAGTGGAATAATTGTTTTATTAAAAACGCCCCCAAATATAGAAAACTAGACTACAATAAAAACAAAAAGGCCCAAAAAATCACGCACACGCTCGCCATTTTTGTAGATCATGGTATAATGGCTCATATACCATGATGGCTTAGCCAATGAAAACTCTCGAATTGCATTATTCAATGATCCAGCTTTTAAAAAATTACAACAGCGCTGATAAATTAATGCGTCCCTACAATCCATTCCTGCTAAACGTGGGCGCAGAGGTGAAGTATTTATTTACTGGTTTCTCATGGTTCGTGAAAGTTACACTCAAAATTTGCGCCAAACATGGAGGAAACGATTTGTACTTAAGAATTACCTATTTTCTTTTTGTGCAGCGTTTTGGACACCACTTGCTTACCTCTGCTTTAAGGTTTTTCATTTCTCGCACCAGAATTGGAACCTCGGTTACCATTTTTTCGGCCAGTAAAGATATCATGGTGTCCATAAGTCGATCAATGCCACACACATGTTGGATATCGTGGTACTGAGGATGCCTTGCGAACCACTCCTTCTCCTTTATACGGGTCATTTCAGCGTCCCAGTCCTTTTCGTTCGGATCCGTGCCATCTTTGCCTGGTTTGTTAAGAGGAAATAAAGAAAATAATAACCTCAGTTGCCTGTGCTATTGAGTTAAAGATTTGAATACAAAACTTTAAACAATCAATTGCACCAGCGTTCCTCATTGTGCCAAGCGAATAGCCTTCCGCGCTTTCAATCTTGTTGATTTTTCCCTGTAGTTTTAATGGGTTTTGTTACGCTTCTTTCGCTTCAGTGATTGTCATTGTGATTATCTCGGTTTAGTTTGCCCAATAAACACGATCACGTCCTAATGAGGAGAGAGTAAAGTAGCTGTAGCAGCACCAGGAGCAGTAGTAGTAGCAGTAATAGCAGTAACAGCAGAAGCAGTAGTAACAGCAGCAGCAGCAGCCGCAGTAGCAGCAGCAGTAGAAGTAGCAGTAGCAGCAGTAAACAGCGCTAGCATTACAAGTAGCAGTTGCAGTAGCAGCAGGAGTAGCAGCACAAAAAGCAGTAGCAGTGGCAGAAGCAATAGCGGATATAGCGGCGATAGCCGCGGCACTTGAGCAGTTTCAAATCATTTAAAGAGTTTAACTAAAGTAGTTTCCAGAATTATCGAAGAAACGTTCTTCGTCCAAGGTGTGAGTTTAAACTTCTTACCCCGAAGCACAATAAAGCGGTTATCCTCCAGGGTAAAGCTTGACCCATTCAAAGCCACCCTTTTGCCCATGTCGTCACTTTCTCTCAGCTTGTCTGGTTTGGTTAGAGCGCAGATGGTACGGCTCCTAAAATCTGCGGCCTTTTGCATAACAAGATTTATTGCACTGTCACCTGTGGGGTCCCCTACTTCGGACACTATCACGATAATGCTATTTGTGTTCTTCTCAATGTAATCCAGCACCAGACGTTGGGTCACGTGATTCATTCGCGGGTCGTCGTTGGCGAAGTGGGCGCCGGGAAGGTCGACCAAGGTGAGAGTGGTGAGTTCGGGGCCTGGGAACAGTAACAGTTGTTAGGCTACCAAGCTGCGTGATTTCCGCATTTGTAAGTAATGAAAAAATGAAAATAAACAAACTGATATCTAGTTTTTCAAAAAAATACAGTTCACCTTGCAGAGTAACATTGACAGGGGTTTTTGATATCGGAGTTCCCTCCTCTTTGGGAAGTTGACCTGACACCTCGTTGAGAAAACCCTCTACTTTATCATCTGTGGGGTCCTCTTCTGCTCCACCTATATCCGGTCTCTTGTCGCATTTCACTTCTACCATTCTTTTTCGGCCATTCCGTAGATTGAGTATTATGGGATATGTAGTGCGTGCCTGCAGGGTGTTGGCCGTTTCATTTCGGCGCATTGGGAGAAGATATCGACCGATCAGTCGGTTTATAAGCGTAGTCTTTGCCATATTTTGCCGACCGACCATGACCAAGTGCGGAATGTTGAAGGTTTGTCGCAGAGTGTCGTTGCTTAACATGCTTTGAATAAAATCCAAAACAACTCCAAAGTCGCTGCTTCGGCCATACTTGGCCACGGGCGTCTCAACTATACCCGACATTCTTTTCTGACTAATTCTACAATGATGTAAACAAACAAACAAACAAAAAATTTAAGTCATCTGAAAAAAGACCAAGTACCCTCAACCTTTTTGATATCATGCCATAAAAAATTCAACTAATCAGAATGCCGAAAAACCGGTGTATTTACACCCAACCTTCCCATCATGCGTCACGCTGCGCGTAAGTCGAATTGATTGTGTTGGCAATGTCATGGCGTAGTATAAAATAGTTATGTAACGCTCTCTCGTGGTATACCATGGAATATCCCGCTTGTTACTTGTATTTTTTCGAGAAAATATAAGTGATCTGTGGGATATTCTCCGATATACCACCCAAAAGAGTACATAACGTTAACTAGTCCCTGTTAGGTTACAGCCCTCTCCACTGTGAATTAAGCCCGATGGGATTGGTAATAAATTGTATCTATCCCTACATTTCACTTTGTTGGAATCACCATTTACGCTCTAAAAATACATGAAATTTTCATCTTAGGAAATATAGACTTAACCCCACAAAACCAACGGCAAAGTTGAAGGTCCTCCTCACGGAATTTAATTTATTCGATCGTTCAGTTAATTCCATGTATCTGTTATGTTTCGACACGTTCGAGCCGCGTACACTGACTTACAAAAAAGCGTTTGCCATGGAGTTGATCTTACAAACAGTCCTACTTAATTAGACGTTGGAATACTCCGGCCCTGGGTGAACTCCAGGATAGGCTCGATCAGTGATATTTTATGAAGAGGCTGCGTTGTTATATTAACTGCCCAGTCAGTTGAAGAGGCACTGATCAATTGCAAATGTAACTCACTATTCCTAAAATATCGTATGAGTAATGTCCACCTCGGAAACCTTTTTCGGGGTTAATATATTGAGAAAATACTCCTGGAAATCGGAATCCGTTGGAAAGGTTAATTTCCGAACTGAAATTACCCAAGTGGTCCGGCGAAATTTCGGAACGAAACTCAAACCGAATGAACTCAGCGGCCTCGAGATCAGTTGTGTATGTGGTGGTTGTGGTTTAAGCTTCTTTTCAGTTCTCTGATTCTTTATACAGCTCAGTCTTATTTTTGCACAATCTACTGCGTGATATCCAAATTATGTATAGTTGTCATTTCAACCACGAGCTTATGACAGGGTAATATGTAAGACTGATCCGACTGCGATACTTATTCCTTCGCCAGATGTTGATCTCAAGCTAAATGCTAATCTCTGAAATTCAATTGCAACATCACAATCGAAGGAAATCGCCGCTACGAGTAGGGCCGTTAACTTTAATACTTTATGATCCTCCAAAAACATTCAGGATGGCTCGCACTGGCACAATCAAGTAAAAGTTTTAACTTCACCTTAATACCGGCTACAGTGGAACCTCGATTTAACGAATTCGCTGGGGACCGGCCAAATTTGTTCATTAAATGGCGGGTTCGTTATATCGAAAACCTCGATATAACGAAGTTGAGGGGAAAAGACCAAATGTTCGCTATATCGAGGTCATAGTTAATGATTGATTTGCAACACAGGTGACTTCTGTGGAAATACTATAGTGCCAATGTTTATGACATGTAATAAGCCGTTGACTGAATTGCTGTCTCTTTACCATAAGGATTCTATAACATTTGCTGACTGTTGATCTGTTCAGCGTTTATCTACTGTCGCGTGTTGACATTCTAGGTAGATTTTACGTTTGGGCCTCTGGAGTATGTTCATTATATCGAAGAGTTCGTTATATCGAGGTCCTTATTCCATACATTTTACTGTAACTTTGGCCGGGACGTAGAATATCGTTCGTTATATCGAGGACTTCGTTAAATAGAGGTTCGTTAAATCGAGGTTGCACTGTACTTCAGATTTTAAACAATAACAATTCTGGGCTATGAAATTCCTAACACTCAATTTGACTATTTCACCAAAAAGTGAAAAAATGATCGCATATCATGCAAGTTACCAGGGCAAGTTACTAGTTAAGCGAAACATTTTATATATGAGAATTACACCGACATACCTTGATTAGAATTTTAAAGCCGGCGAACTGGCAACTCTGCGAACCGATTCTTTCAAGGCAGTGCTTGGTTCGAACAAATTCTTTTTGCGTTCTTCTCAATACAGAAGTTACCACCTGAAAGACGTTATCTCCTTCAAACAAGAATTCCGATTTCACTACTTAAATTGATTAAATTTGCGACAGTTCTCCTTCTTCTTTACCTTCAAATACTCGGAAACGCTTTGCAGCCTTCTCGGAAAGAACGCTTGACTGCACAATCGAATGAAAGCGAGGCTTGAACGAGCAGATTACTTTGTGACTTATTTAAGAAATAGAAAACATGTACCATGTTGCTATTGAGTTATACAAACACGAGTGGAAGTTTGGGAGAACGAGAAATGCTGTGGGAACACGAGCCGCAGGCGAGTGTTTCCACAGCTTTTTCGAGTTCTCGCAAACTTATAACTCGATAGAAACACGAAGTACATGTTTTCTATTTCTTTTAGAAAACACCACGAAGAGAGAAAGGAAACCAACTTGCTAACTTTGGATATCAAAATGTAAATTCTCTTTGCTCGCGCCATCACTGCGTCACCAGCGCGTGCTACTTCTGTGTCTCCATCGAGTTATACAAACACGATTTCTAACCAATCAGCGCGCGTGCTTTCTAAGGACTTTTTTCTAAACATTATTGATGAAATAATCACAAAATATATCAATACGCACGCTTTTTGAAATGACCATGTTTGCACGTTGTCCTCCAAGCCATCATTTATCATAATTTTAATAACGCGATTTTACTGACTTTTTCAAGATCCACACCTCTGCGGAACGGTTTCGAGACACGATCAATATAGTTTATGGTTTTTTGTTTTGTTGATTTACACCTCCAGGCAGTGATGTCCAGAGTATATTATTTATAATATATTTCATGGTTTATTGTTTTAGCGACAAAAATTGCTAACGTAACAAGATCATGGTTTCTTGGAAAAACAAGGATGTTGGAACAGAATACCAGCGCCGTAGCTAGTAACAGGCCAACCGAGGCACTTGCCTCGGTCATTTCTTTGGCTTTTGTTGTTTATAATACCTAATACCTAGGAAGAGAACTCAACCATGGCCTCAGTCATAAGTTATTCATAGACATTGCTTCAGTCAAAATTTTTTTCTGGCTACGGCCCTGAATACACAGATAAAAACTCTCGTTTTGATTAAATAAAATGGAGATGCAGTTGAAACGAAGTTCACAGACATGCCTGAGTCAAAATCGTATTTCAGTGCGCGGCATATAAAACAGTAGTGGTCATTAGTGGTTAATTGGCTTAAACAGGTGTTAGACCAGGCCCTGTCAGTCTGTTTAGACGATGAGATTAACAGTTAACGTAACCCGGTAAGACTCACAGGTCTGGGCAGAAATTATAATTACAATATTTAGAAAGGAAATCACATCTGTCTGAGCCATAGGAATACGGGCTGCGGGGGGAAGGGGAGGCTGCAGTCTCCCTCCCCCAAATGTGATTTTCCGGGCAAAACGCTCATGATTCGGGCAACGACACGAGAAAATATTACGATTACATGTACAAAAAATGCTGTTGGTGTGATTTCGAAAACTAATAACCTTTTTTATAACTTTTTCTGCAATTAATTTTACTAGGATTTAGACTGTTGTTAGAGTATGATTGATTGATTGATTGATTGAGTGAGTGAGTGAGTGACTCTTTGACTTTTTCGTCGATTTGAGGAAATCATATCCCGTGAAAGTAAACTCCCGCCCGAAAAAATTTTGCAAAAATCTACTCCTTTTATTTATATTGCTGAATTTTAATGAATTAGTGGAAAACAGTGGGATGAAAACGGTTTCCGTTTTTGTCACTTTCAAGTAACGCATATGAAATCCACGGAAAATTATTCTCAGGAGTAAAGCTTGTCTCCATGGAAACGTGGACGTTTTAGTGCTTAAACTTAGTGATTCTAGCGTGATAATTAGTGCATTAAATCGATAATTTTCTCACCTTCTGTTCTTGTGTTGGTTGCAATGGCAAACTGATTTGACCTCGTTCGACATCCTGGTCAGCGATTTGAACCAGATCCTCTTTTTCTTCTTTTAGTCCCACATGTCCATGAAACTATTAAGTTCTTCGGACTGACAACGTTCCTCAGTTTCCTCCTTTTCAGCCATTTGAACCAAAGCTCCATTTTCCCACTTGTTCTCCACTAAACTATTTAGTTCTTCGGTTTGATCTCGTTCCTCAGCCTGGTCAGTCATTTGAACCAAAGCCTCATTTTCCCACTTGTCCATAAAACAATTCAGTTCTTCGTTTGTTAATTGACTTGTTGTCTGGTCCATGGTCAGAAAGCGTTTTCGGAATCTGAAAGAAAGTAAGTCAGAGTCTGGAACACAAAATCGTTAAGGTATTATTTTTAAAATGTCCTTAGCAATATATCTGTTATTAGTTGATTGAAGTCAGGCTCTGTGCAGACCATTCAGTACAAGTTTCAGTCGATCCAAGTATCAGTTCCTGGCAGGTTAGAGGGTGTGTTTGGCCTGTCGACCAGTAGCGATCATTCAGTGATTTTATTCCACTTCAGCTGGCGCCCGGCTGAAGACTCAGTTCTCAAAAACCCGTGTGACGTACGTTCTCAGTGTGATTCAGTAGCTCGCGCTGTAGTTAGGACATCAGTCACGCGGACAAAAAAAAACGTAAGCAGTTCTAGAGAAGAAACCCGAATAATTTCAAATCTAGGAAAGACGATTTGTACATAAAGATGTCTTCTAGAGTGAAACGGGCAATAATGCCCGATTCAGACGCCGTTCTTCACATGAACCGATCGAATGCTAATGAGGGAGAATAAAGATCTCATTTGCATTCGACTTGGCTGATGTGGAGTACGGCGTCTGAACTTGGCCTAAGAACAAATAATTAAAACTCCTATAAATTTATGCTAACCATCCAAAACTTATTTGTTAAACTAAGGACTTGACAGAAAAACACTCCTTCAATGAAAACGGAAAAACAAATTTCTGTGTAGAAGGTTCACTCCAAAATAAATACCTAACATTGTAACAAAGAACATTGTAGAAACAACTGAACAGCAGTCAAAAGAAGGGAACAGACAGAATAAGAATTATGAGTAAAAGCTCGAAAACTCTCAACTCACTGAATAACTGTTACCTGATTTTAACCGAGGGTTTAACACTTTTAATACCAGTAAACACAGAAATCACGAAAACACGGGAAATTCCCTGGGCTTCAGAGATTTCCTTCCAATAGTTTCGTTTTTGCATGAAAATAGTATGTCCTTGTCACAAAATCTTTTATAGAGGCGCGCGTGATGAAACAGATCGAGTGTCTGTGAGCTTCTATGAAGGAGCCTGCTTCTGGAGGAAGATTCTTCGCCGTAATGCACTAGTCATTTGTTTTCCCCGCTCCCTCACCTCCGCGACATAGCGGGGGAATTAGCAAACAAGCGATGCTAATTATGGGGAATTCCACCACCTACCAGGGCAGAATTTCTTTGCAAAACCACCACCCCCCGGGGCTAGCTGAAAGACCTTGTGAAAGAAGGGTTTGTCTATTTCTGCGCTAAATACATTTTGAGAAACAACAACTATTAGGAATGTTTCAACCAGCTTAAAATACTTACCACTCAGGTTGTTTGGAGTATAGCTTTTTGATCGGACAAATAGTGTGGGAGAATAACCAATAAGCTGTTCTTGTCGAGAGAAACCTGGTCACATGGGTGGCTGTCACAATACGGGACATATGTACTACATTTTGTTTTAAGCACTTTTAGTAAGGGGCTAAGATTTAGGAAATTGTGATTGCAAAATTATTAAGAAGATAAATTCAAGATAGCTATAAGCTAGTTCGCCTTTTCAGAAAAAAGTACAAATTTCAGTTGGCAACAACAATGCTACTTTTCGGGGATTTACAAGGCATTTGAGATCTAAAGCAAAAGGGACAAAGAAAGTGCATTGGTAGAACGTACACATGACGAGAAATTCAGAGTATTTTAATACACTGGGGGTCACGTCCTTGGAACTAGTCCCATGAAACTGCTTTGTCATTATATAGAAATTTAAGTCGCATTTAAGTGATGAAAGTGAAATCACATATTAAACAGAATTCGCGCAACAACAAAGCGTAAATATAGTCTCTGGATAGAGGTCGAAGTGTTTTCTTTCAAATGCCATCAGGCTTATCAATGGATGAGTTCATGTAAATAAGGATATAAAAGGATTGTTGACACTTATTAATTTTTTTTTTAAACGTGTTTGGGTGCCGGAAGTAGGCAATACTGCCGATACACCAAATCCCCTTAGGTTATTACCCCTTTAAAGGAAATTTGGGAGTCCCGACGGGCCAAAGAAAATTTGACCTCGGTGGGGTTTGAACCCACGACCTCCGGATTAGATCTTCCGATGCTCTACCGACTGAGCCACGAGGCCAATACGGGAGCAGGTCGGGTAATTGCGTTCGACAAAGAACGCCTTCATAATGCGGTCGCAATCGACAATTTGGTCCGTTCATCGACCAACCTCGTTCCCAGGGTCCTCTCTCTACTTCGAGAAAGTACCCTGGTTATGGCTGGTCATGTGTCAAAGCATGCCAACCCAAGCCGCACAGAGGGTGGGTCCTGAACTTAATTTTGTCAACACTCTCTAGAAGGCCGATTTACACGGTACGACTTTGTCGCATGCGACAAGTTTACGACAGGCCTACGACATGAATTGTTTCGTGTAAATCAAATCTACAACTCGCTTACGACTGTTGTGTACGTCAAAATAATTGTCGTAGGATTTTAAAACATGTTTTAAAACCCTGCGACAATCGTAGCCGAACTCTATAGAACATACGCATTTTGTGACAAATTTCTACTAAGTAGGGGACGAAGGAGAAGTTTTCTTGCGTCAAAATGGCAGACGAAGTTGTTGTTGATTGGTTCACATGAAGTCGTTTCTCGAAAAGTACGGAACGGATTAAAGCGAAAAACATCTCGTCATTGAGAAAGCTTTTTCAAAGCGCAGGGCAGCTAAAATATTTGTTTACGTTTGTTAGAACTTTTTCGCTCCATAAATACCGGTGCAAACTTTTGCATATTTAATTTTGTAAGTGAAAATGTCGTACGCGTGTAAATGGTCCCAAGTCATATCGTAGGCCTGTCGTAAGCTTGTCGCATGCGTCAAAGTCGTACCGTGTAAATCGGCCCTAGGGAGGTGAATGTTGCGTTGCTATACGGACGCTATTTTGAAAAGGAAGCAAGTTATTTGTCAGAGATCCTGCCTGGCCAGCTGCTTCGGCTCTATCTGAACTTCTATGATTATGAGATGTTGATTGAGAGGGAACTATGCTTATATTTCACTGCTCCATGGGAATAAATAAATCAAATCCAAAACTACCTTTGAGGGCGAACATACGACGTGTTTGACTCTAAACGAATGAGTAAATACATACGTTGTGATTTCGCCGAATGAAAAATAAAATTAAGTTCACCGCGCGGTCCATTTACTGTTGTGGTTTTCAGTTCCAAGTTCTTTGCCAAATTTTCACCGCCACAAATTCCAAAGACCGTCCAACTGTCGATGGGAAAAATTGAGCCAAATGTTGAGCTAACCTTTTCGCCGAGCATTGAACGCATTGAACTCCAATATCGAATGTGACGATTTCTTCGCTTGAGTTTTGCCGATCCACAACGGGAGTTTTACAAATTCCACTCCTCAATGGACTCAGTAGGTGAGCTCAATGAAGACAAACTATAACTCTCAGCCCCTCCCTTCAATCGCATCTCTGGAATCTGCTAAAATCTAGCAGACACGTGACCAGCCATAACCAGGGTACTTTCTCCAAGTAGAGAGAGGACCCTGGGAACGAGGTTGTTCATCGACACGAATTTGGTCCCCCCGAAATATTTTTCAGGGGCGAATTATTCAGGGCAAATGACGTAATTTTCATCGACCATGTGCTCAACCTCATTCCAAGCTCTCTCTTCTCTGCCTCCGGGACGAGGTTGTCATGTGCTTTGTTTCTAGCTGGAGTCCAGTTTCCCGTTTGCCTCGCGTCCTGGTGTGCTTCCCTGTCGAGTTTGACCTTCTCTTCGTGTTTGGTGTGCTTTCTTGTCGAATTCTGGACTCTGCTTTCTTGTTCATTTTGTAAATCCACGAACACGATCGCCTAGGCTTTGAGATGTTATTATAAGAGTTGTATTTGATTGCATTTGTTGATTTAGTTCGAACCGCGACAGAAAAGGTCAGTCTTTAATCCGGTCGAATATTGTTTGGAATCGATGGAAAAGTACTCTGATGGCAGGCTCCATAAGAGTGAACCTGAACCACTGAACGGAAATGTAAATACTGTCTACTTTATTAATCGGGCCAGGGGAAATACTCGAAGCAGTCCCACGGAGTTTGTTTACGATGAACGAGCGCGCGATTGCAAATGTTTACATATATTTGAACTTCCTGCTCAGAATATGTTCGTAAAAATGTACTTATACAAATTATCTTTTACGCTTAAACATTACACAAGTTAATGTGAGAATATTTAGCACGAAATTTGAAGGCTGATCTAAATATTTCGAGTCTACGGAATTTGACGCCGTCACGCAACGTAGTTTGTACCGGGACCTGTTCAATCAGAATGGCATGGACTTGGCCACTGAGATGTCTTTCTGTAAAACACTGGTTGTTGATGAAAAAATGTTGATTTTACAATAGACAGAGGTTGAAAGTCAGATAGGGGAATCATTTAAGTTATCTATATTAAAGTTACGGCGTCGAACGCACTCATAATCTTTGATTACTACTAGTTTAGATCGTGAGTGTCAGTGTTGTGACACTTACTTCGTCACGCTATCCTCTCTGGTAGCCATGTTGGATCGCTGCTTCTGAGGAATGCACCCAGAATCCTTTTCACATAGTGTCCTCGTGAGCGCTTTGCTTTTGAAAATTTCCCCGGGGTTTCCCGGAGGTATTTTAGGTCAGGCAAATTTGAGGTAAAGTCCCTGGGGGTCTGGGCATAAAATCATCGCAAAGCTGAAGTAATTCCTCCGCTATTGCCCGACAAAGTCCCCGCATGTCGCGGGGGTGGGGGGCGGAGGAAACAAATGACTAGTTCATAAAACAGTCACGATCACTGTTCACCAAGATTAAGACTCGCCATTAAGACAGACAAATGAATAATATTGAGTCGAAGTTGCGATGCTATAAAGTGTTGAATACTGACATCGCTGTGATCATAGAGAATAGTTTATCCATCTTTCTTCTGCCATGATATAATGCTGCATTGATGGCAGGCGTAGATACGTATTAACCCAAGGAATTTTGCATCTGCAATTCAGCGACCGCTCGCCAAAATACGGAACCAGACCATATATCGGTCACCTATACGTCATTACACACTGAAACAATAGAGTATTGCTTACCTTGCCAGATTCAGTCCACTGAGTCCCTCTAATGAGTCTTCTTTGTCCAAATAAAATCGTTCAACGATTCCGTGTAGAACATACCAATCGAAAAAACCCATTTCTTTCGGTAAAGAATCCATGCATATGTAATTTTTGTTTCCCTTTCACCGAGGCATCTGTTCAGAACCGTGATGTTTGTTACTGAAATTCAATAGCCGCGTGACAATAGCAGCCTCGCTTCCAAAGTCCTATCACTTCCTCCAGTATGAAGACCCGTGGACCCTGGGAACGAGCGTGGAAGAATACTCGCTCTCTTTTGTCGCTCTCAGTAAGATCTTTGAAAAAAATCTCTTGGCCATGCACAAAAATGGAGTGATATTACAATGTAGTAATTACAACATTGTAACTCCTCCATTGAGTTATTTTGTCTTATTTTGTATTTGACATTTGGAATAGTTTGGCTGTTGTCAGCTGTGAGAAGAATCATGAACTAGGGCCAAACAACCCAAGTTGAGATTGTCACAACATCTGGGTGTTTAAATTAATATAGTGTTCTCCACAAGTGCTCTATATTGCCATGCAATACTTAAACCCTTATTCGATGGTTTAACATATATTAATTTGTTTATTGCTCGTAGTCTTAATCAACTCTTCGGGGCTCGGAATCGCAGCTTCCAAAATACCGGTGCGTGTTATCGAGTAAGCTGTATTTACACCACAAACACAGATACCCACAAATGAGCGGCGAGCTACTTTAGGTAAAAGCAGGCCATTTTGAACAAGTGCAACTGATAAAATTCTTGTGTAAACATACTTAAATGCGGATATTGCTATAATGATGTAAATTTTAACTTCAAAATGGAGTTCATAAAAGAGCTCATTTGTTGTTAAACACGAGTAAGCAAAGATGAAGTTAGAGCAATGACTAAAAACGAATACTTGTGTCGCATATTTACGACTGGAATACTGTGCACTGATTTACTTTCACGCTTGTTCGCTATAAAAATTAAGGTCTTTGAAATATGAATAAAAATAAGAATAAGAAGCTTAAAATGAACGTCATAATCACCCTGGTCCCTGGAAAAGACGAATGAAAACGTTTTGCTTACATCCACTCTTAAATGTTGAACATAAACAGTGAAAGAATCGTAGCAACCTTAAATACTTTAAGATAGCCCGAGAAGGAATGATGTTTTGCTACCCAAAATTAGAAGCCTCTGGGCTGGGTTGTTCAAAGCCCGATTAAGTTAACCCAGGCTTGGCGAGAATTTTGTTTTCAGTTTTGCACTTTTCGGTGAGGTTTTCTGTTTATATTGGTTATACTTCAGTTTTGAGCTTGCGTAATCTTTAACTATACCCAGAACATAAGCAGTGAAAGATATTTGTACACAATAAAAGTGATGCTTCGGTTAACTTTTTATCCTGGATTAGCGTTAATCAGCTTTCAAACAACCCGGCCCTAGGATCCGTTTCTCGAAAGACCCGGAAACTTTTCGGGCCCGTAAAGCCATTTTTGAGTTATTTTTTTGTAAAAAAAATACCTCTTAGTCGGCGCGTCGAGTATGTTATGGACGGGTCAATGGATCAGTGAGTCAGTGAGTGAGAGATGTATGCATGTCACACCAATCAGATCGGATCTACTTTAATTAAACAGCCAATCAAATTTCTTGTCTTAAAGGTAAATGGTATGTGAGAAGATTTGATACCGATACAGTTCTGAGGGGGGGGGGGGGGACAGGGGGGTAAATCTCCCTTCTCCCTACTTTCTGAGCCAATTTCTCCCTCCTCCCTACTTTTTAAGCCAATTTCTCCCTCCTCCCTAAACGGTTACGTTTCTTTTTCTCCCTCCTCCCTACTTTTTCCCCCTATTTCTCCCTCCTCCCAACTTTTTTTGGGCCATTTCTCCCTCCTTCCTATTCTGTTCCTCCCCCCTCAGTTCTGAACGACCATATTTATTCTTCTATGAAAGAGGAGGAAGTATTTCGACATTTTCTGTCGGTTAGGCTGAGGATTTTAGTTATGGACGAGATGAGCCTTGAGGTCTGAAACAGTGCGTTAGCTAGTTGTATGCAAATGGAGGAGATATTTTTATTTGTAGTTACAAAGGTAACTTGATACTTTTGTTTTTCACAAGGAGTAAATTCAATTAGAGGTCACGCACCGTCGCTTCTAGTTCTTAGAAAATGTTTTAGATCAGAGGAGACGAGACTATTTTGATTTGAAAGAGTTCAAACGTTTACAATAGTAAGTGCAGGTAACGATTGTTTTGTTCTTGTCGCATGCAAATATATAGCGAAATATTTTTATTTTTTAGATACAAAGGGTAATTTGACACTCTTGTTTTTCACAAGGGAGTAAATTCAATTAGAGCTGACGAATCGTCACCACTTGTTCCCACGAGATGTTTGCTATCTTTAGTTTCAAATGGTAACTTAATACTTCTGTCTTTTATATGGGAGTAAATTCAATTAGAGCTCTCAAGTTATCGGCTGTTGTTCCCAGAATATTAAACAAAAAAGAAGCTTTCCATTTCTGGACGGTTTTTAGGTCTCAGCAGTAGCAGTTGGTTTATATTTGATGAGCATTTTTTGTGACATTCTTTTCAGTCCGATATTTTTTAAGGTAAAAAGTATGAAAACTGCTCAAATGTTCTTTGAAGACTACGTTGCACCAAGTAAAAGTGCAATTGAATTAAATCAGACTTTCAACGTTTTCAGAGGTTTTTTTCTCTTTCGGTGAATTAGTGTTGTGCGGTGTAAAAAGGGTAAACTTACGACTCGTACACAATGCGAAAAGGTCTCTTAAGGACGTTCGCGCCCATTGCTACTGCGCATCTCTAGTGCGCACGTTATTCATTGGTCACGAGCGTGCCACGTCATTTTCAAGCGCGCGCACGGAGTCGAAAACTCAACAAAATATAGAGCTGGTGACCTTTACGTTAACTTTGTGTGCGAATATTTTTGTTGGATGCTCGGTGACCCCCAATTTTTTTACGGCAGATCACTTCCTTTAATGATTCTTTCCATTATACTAAAAAACAAAAAAAATCTGCACGTGGGAAGTTTTAATTATTTCTCATATACTATTCAAATAGGGTCGAATTGGTACGTAGATACAGGTGTGCGTAACTTAAAAGTTGTATTTTTTAAGGCTAATTCTAGCTGATTTAATGACATATGTAGCAAAGATCTATCAAATAGGCCTATATATGCTGTGTTAAACACACATAACTTAGATATGATTCTTCAAATTAACTTTATGCCGATAGTAATGAATCTGGGCAAAAATCGCCTCGAATGACTGGAAATCCTAGAAATGCTATGGTCTGTGATACGCCTTATCTTCAAAACGAGTTCGGTGACCCCCGATTTTTCTTACGTTTTTAATCTAAACTTATCATTTTCTACCTGCAGACAAAGTTTAAAAAAAATCTGTGCGTGGGAAGTTTTTGGGCGCGAACGTCCCTAACTTGGGTTTTTTGGGCAAAAATTCCTCTTGGGGGTTGGAAGGGCTATGTGATCGATGAGTGAGGGAGTTGTGCATATTCGTGTGTCACACCAATCACAACGTGGGTTGTATCAAAGAACGAATCAAATTGCCTGTTAGAAAATAACATGGTATCTACATTAATCTGGAGACATGTCAGTTTACTGTACGTTGTGCAGTCAAACATTTTATGGCTTACTATTTTAATTTAGCTATCTTACCATTACCGATGTAACGTTGTATTTACAAATTATAGATTTCCAGTTTCTCTCTTGCTGTACATCGCAACCCAAAAAGACTTACCCAAATCATTACTGTAAACAGTTCTACGAATGCTCCTATCACAAAAAATAACTCTTGCACGCTTTGCGCGCCTATGTTTAGTTCATCCGTATCTGAAAACAGAGAGAAGTGTATACGCTTGAAACTTCTTGTTTGAAGGGAATCACTGTTAATATTATGAATATGTGAATAGAGCAGCTCTGTGATCATAAGGTTCGAGATTTTGCCATGGCTTTACGGGCCCGAAAAGTTTCCGGGGCTTTCGATAAACGGGCCCTTGGTACTTAAATGCGTAATTCCAGATATATGTGTTGTAAAGAAAAATCATGGGTTGATGTTGTGCAGGTTTTAGAAAAGAGAAGACAGTCCACCCATCTCACTGTATTACTTCCGGTTTTCCTTGCAGATCGGAAACTGATGATGTTTACGTCACAGCAAAACACAGCAAAACACAGCGACACAGAGAGCAGTGAAGATGAAAACGACCAACTGGAAGGAGAAGACTCTGATGACGATGACGACATCACCACTACCGGAAGTACGTCACGATCTTGGTGTACAATATCATAACAGCGTGTCTTCGAAAATTACAATGTCAAAGACTGATGGCGTCCTGTTCAGTAGGGAAGCATACGCACGAACAGATCCTGTCCGTCGCATTCTTCTTTGTTTGGGGGAAGATGTTTTGTGTCGAGGAATGGACCACAATCCAACCTAAAACAAAAGACCTCAGTTCGAGGCTCTGAGGAATAACTACAGAGTTTGTGGGATTTATTCCCCAGAGCCTCGTTCTGAGGTCTTTTGTGTTAGACTGAATTTTGATATATAGAAATTGGTCTGTTATTGTGATTGCTGGCGGTGGAAGTCAAATGAATGTCGTCATTTTTGCTCGTTCGCTATCCCGGGCATTAGAATCCATCATGACACTGAAACAGGCGAATGGTACCATGGCGATGTAATGAGAAACATTCGGTGATCGATGGTGATTTAGTCACGTATTTTTGTTTCACTGACTGGCTGATTGCAAGCCAGTAGAAAGAGAACGTAGGCGTCATGCCGGTATGCTTTTCCCACAAACGGCAAGAATCCTGTTTGGCCATCTATCGTTAGCGGTTTGGACATTCAAAGGAATTGGTTAGCGCTTCTTGTGAAGGTGCGATTTATTGTTTTCATTTCTTTGAGAGATTTACTTCACGATATGAGGAAAACCAAGCAAATTCGACAGCTTGTCAAGAAGACCCTTTTGCTTGGTCTCTATTATATCTGACGGTTTTCATTGCACGCAGTATTTGTGTACGCCCACGGCAGCAGTATTGTTTTGAAAACATTTCCTTTTGGGGATGGTACTTTCTAATACCCATCTCTTAGAAAGACAAATTTTACTGAACACCAAGTGTTTATTTACTGAATTTTTCACTTGTTACGAAATGGGTGTCAATACATCAAGACCTGAAATTTATTAAATAAATTGAAAAGATTAAAAAAATGGAGAAAGAAATTTTGTGGTGTAGTGTTTTCCGTGTCTTTCCATGCAGAACTCCTTGTTTCCGTAGTTTGACAGTTTTGTCAGTGGAAAAAATGTTCATAACAGTATCAGACAGTTTCACAAAACTTGGGGGAATTATTATTTTTACGACGATCCGTCGACAGTCGAGTACACTTTAAACCACATTTGCAATTAGAATTGTCCCTTCACCCCATCCCCGTGATTTCGAATAGATCAGCTAAAGCTATACCATGCCAAAGAATACAAATTAAACAAACATGCAAAAATTCGTGGGTAAGGCACTTTCCTTAATGACAACAAGTGAACAGAATGTTCCAGTTCAGTAAATCTTGCCACCTTTTACTGGGGATCCCTGTTTCATATGAAGCAATTTGTCCAGTACGTCTGTGGTGCGTGGCAGCGCTTCCGCCAGAGCCTGGGACTGCTTCTTGCACTTTTCACGCTTGTCCCGGATGTCCTTCCTCTCCTGCAAGAACTGGACCAAGTTCTCCTTCTCCAAGGCGCGGTCAAGGTCATCCACCAACTGCGTGACGAAGAAATGTAAGATGCAGCGTGGGACTGTGTCACACACGTTCATTTTCAGCACGTTGAAGCATCGCACTACGTTCTTTTTAAGATTCTTCATTTCCTCAATGTCCTAAATGGTAAGAAGGTAAACATTTTGTAAGAACGGCCTTCCAAAAGAAAGTGATTTGAATCACTTTCGGACTGCAATGGGCTGAGAAACTAGTGCCATATACATACGCACTACAATATCTATTTAGCAACCCCTTGCTTTTTTTACGTTTATGTCTTTGTTCAAGCTGGCTGAACACGGCAAATTGTACTGCTTATTCAGACAAAAGCAGTATCTTTCCAAACTTGAAAACCTTACCTCAAACAGCGGCAAGTAACTTTTGAAACCCCCCTGTGAATAGTGGGAGGCGCGGTGGCCTCATGGTTAGTGCGCTCAAATCCGGAGCGAGCGGTCCGGATTGGAGCCCTGGCTGGGTGCATTGTGTTGTGTTCTTGGGCAAGACACTTTACTCTCACGGTGCCTCTCTCCACCCAGGTGTATAAATGGGTATCGGCGAATTTAATGCTGGGGGTAACCCTGCGATGGACTAGCATCCCATCCAGGGGGGAGTAGAACTACTCCTAGTCGCTTCATGCTACAGAAATCAGGATAAGCTCCGGCCTGATGGGCCACTTGGCTCGTATGCAGACTTTACCTTTACCATGTGAATAGTCCAGCGTAATTGCAAAGTTTCCAAAGAGTGTGCACCGCCGTGACGTCATGTTAACGCTCTATATGATTCCTACTGCATTCTTACCTTGTGATTAGCAAACGGATGAATTTTGCTGCGAGCCTCATTCATCTTGCTGACCAGTTGGTCAGGGTAGAGTTTTTTCCCGAGGTCCTTCATGTGACTCATCATCTTTGACGTCATGCTCGGATGAAACTTGCCTTCTCTTGTTAGGCAGGATTCCCAGAGGCTTATTTCGTGTGGCGTGGGGACTGGTGCAAACACCACGTCAATGCTTTTCTTCTGCATTTCAAGAAATTGTTGGATAAACTGAATGGTCTGATCGCGTTTGGTGTCAAATATTTTGTTCACAACTTTCGCTTCGACCGCTTGTTTGAGGGTGGGAAACTTGGACAGGCTGCGCTCGATGGTCATTTGAACGATGTTTCGTAGAGTTTCCTCGACATTTTGAACAAGAGTCTGCGATATGGGCAGCAGTTGATCAACAGGGCTATTGAATGGTACAGGGTGGCCTTTAAAGTCATATCCTACCCAGAAAATGGACAATATATCAGTCAAAAAATAATATACGTACTGCCTAAGTTATAGCATAAAACATTTATTAACTATTTTGATTAGAAGATGAAAATATGTCACATCATAAAAGAAGCTTTTATTGTCTCAGTGTGTCAAGCATGATGAAAAATTATCTCACTGAGTACAACACACCCGGCCAACAAGTGATGAAGGAGTGTTAATTAAGTTAGCTAGTCTAAGCGGTTTTACCTGTATATTTCTCGTAGAGCAATTTCTGCAGGAGTTGACTGTTTTCGCTGCTCTCCCCGAGTGGGGCAGTCGCACCTTCCAATTTCCTTTGCTGGTTTTTAATGTCATCATCATTACGCATAGCAAGAGGATCCAACTAGAGATGAAAGATAAATTTAATTATACCTTAAACAAGGAGCGGATCCAGGATTTTTCTTAGGGGGGTGCACCTCTAAGGAATGACGTCACTGACTGGTGAGGTAAAGAAATTTTAAAAGCGAATACGAGCAAGACTTCATCTCAGGGAGGGGAGGGGGGTGCGCACCCCCTGCACCCTCCCCCTAGATCCGCCCCCTGCTGTAAATAATAGTAACTGTTAGGCATTCTCTATTTTCCAATTCCTCTTAATTCACTTTGTTTGACACCTGGCCAAAATGCATGTGCCATAAACTATTTTTTTTTAAATGCTCTTGGGAGGTATCCATATTCCCAAGAGTAATTCATAACAATAGTTTATGATTGCTGAATAGCTGCATAACTGCGATGATCAACGGTCTTGATATCTTTCTCCGCAGTTCAGATGTATATATGATCTTTCATATTTCCACTTGTATTCATCACGGGAGAATGTTCCACATATTGATCTGAATGTTTTAGCATAATTTGTTTTGTATCGAGATCCAAGTTTATAACGCAACTTTTTGTGGTTTCCACCGCCTTCTTTATCGACAAATGTCAAAGTGTTCCACAGTGTATCGAGGAACCTTTGGAATACAATTGTTAACATTAAACATACATGGTTAACGTTTTAAAAAAATATATACAAAAAATTGTTAGTGGCAAGAGCGAATGAAGTTGTTGTTGTTAAAATTTCGAAAAAGGGTATGCTATCAAAAATTGTTCTGAATTTACAAGGTAAGAGTAATGTCGAGAAAAAGTCTCGTTTTCGAGATCGCGAAAACAAAAACCACTAAACCTTTCGTGGCTTCACAACATAACTTCAGTGCGCATTTTCGTGTCTTTTAGGGCTTTGTTATTATAAAAATAATGTTCTTCTTTTCAGCCCATTTAATTTCATTAAGCCAAATGCATGGTTTGAAATGTTTCACATTTTTTTTCAAAATCAAACATACAGAATTATTTTCAAGTTGTTCTGGCATATTCCTCTTGTCACACATAATAAATTTAGCTCCGCTGAACATCTTCCCCCCCCCCCCCCCCCGCACGCCCCCATCCAGGGTCCGGAGGGTGAGAAGGGTTTATTTGAGGACTTACAATTACAGTAGCATTAACTGAGTGCGTGAACCTCAGTTTCGTGATGATTCGTACGTATACAGTGACCTTCAAAATTTGCTCAACGAATCAGTTCTCTTATCTCAACGTCACTAGACAAAAGACACTGATGGATTCTGACAGCTTTAATACAAGTTATTCAACAGGTTCTCTTACCCTGAAAACAGTTTCACAGAATGAATTAAACAGCCGTCTCACGTTTTCGCCTCCGTCCAGGTCGGAAGTGTTGTTAAAGAGAAGTTCATGTAGGTGTTTAATGAGGTTATTCTTTAGCTTCATCGCAACCGCACCTTTTCCCTCGTCCGATTCAGGGACCTCGCTGTCCTCAAGTTCTCTCAGCATTTCATCCACCTATTTCGATTAAAAAAAACATTTAACATTGCTAATTTATAAGTAAACATCGGAGGGATTCATAGGAGACTAATGATTACGAGCTTTAAGTTCGGGAGTTTTGGCCGCGCCATTTGTTTACCTCTACTTTTCTTTTTCTCATTTTTCGCACCAGAATTGGAATCTCTGTGACCATTTTTTCGGCCAGTAAAGATATCATGGTGTCCATTAATCGATCAATGCCACACACATGTTGGATATCTTTGTACTGTGGATGCCTAGCGAACCACTCTTTCTCCTTTGTACGGGTCATTTCAGCGTCCCAGTCCCTCTCATTCGGATCTGTACCATCTTTGCCTAGGTTGTCGAGGTAAAATAAAGAAAATAGTTACCTGTTGCTTGAGTTAAAGAACTATACAAAACACTTCAAGCAATCGAAGATCTACAAACAGCAATTTGCAACAGCGTTTCCCAATGTGCCAAGTATATGGTTTTCCGCGCTTTCGATCAAGTAATTGACTGAATTTTTACTTAGTAGTTCTGATGGGTCTGATGCGGTTCTTTCGTTCTAGTAAGGACAAAGGGTAAGTGTAGTAACAATAGCAGTAGCAGCAGCAGTAATTGCAGTAACAGTAGGAGTAGTAGTAACAGGAGCAGTAGTGGTAACAGGGCAGCAGCAGTAGCAGTAGCAATGGCAGCAGCAATACCAACAACAACAGCAGCAACCGTAGCAGGAACAGGAGCAAGAGCAGTAACAGCAGCAGGAGCAGGAGCAGTAGCATCAGCAGTAACAGCAGCAGCAGCAGCAGCAGGAGCCGCGAACAGCAGCAGCAGCAGTAGCATCAGCAGCAGCAGCAGCAGCAGCAGTAGCAGTAACAGTAACAGTAACAGCCCAGTGACAGCAACAGCAACAGCAACAGCAACAGCAACAGTAACAGTAACAGTAACAGTAACAGTAACAGTAACAGTAACAGTAACAGTAACAGTAACAGTAACAGTAACAGTAACAGTAACAGTAACAGTAACAGTAACAGTAACAGTAACAGTAACAGTAGCAGTAGCAGCAGTAACAGCAGCAACAGTAGCAGCAGTAGTAACACCAGCAGCAGCAGTAACACCAGCAGCAGCAGCAGCAGAAGCAGCAACAGCAATGGCAGTGGAACTGGCATTGGCAGTAGCAGTGGCAGTAGCAGAAATAGTAGCAATAACAGTCGCAGCGGCAGTAGCGGTAGAAGTAACAGTAGCACTGTCAAGTTTAGAGCTCATCGAGGTTGCGGTTTTTCTGGAAGTGATGATACAAATGGTTGACAGGCCAAACACGACTCCTATTGGTCAAGATAGGAAAACTTTGACCTTCAAAGCTTTGTTATACTTAAATGTAGCTGTTTACACGCAAGTCTGTAGACTGTTTTGCGTGGTGTATATGCCATTATTTGGCTTGGTTCAGGCAAGACCATGGTGTCGATCCTCCATGTGCATGTCACCAGTTGCCGGTATATCTAGAATACTCTACGTTTGAAGTTGCTAGCGCAACTCATACACATATGAGAATGTAAGACATTCTGCTGCTTTGAACAAACTTCTCGTGGTGTGTACCCTCGTGTGGGATTGAAAATGCCTGGTTTCTATTGGCTATAACGGCTAGGCAATGGTGTAATGTATTTTTCGATCCTAATTTGTTTGAAGCTCGACCTCGTTATTTTGTGTTTCTTTGACGGCGTTTTTCCTAGATTTCTAGGCACTCGATGGCCAGTCTGGAGTGTGGAGCTATTTTGATATAAACGCATGTTCTTTTCGCAAACCCTCTCGATGCTACATGTCGAATGCATATTTTTTGTTTTATGCTCCTTGACGTTAGTTGATCGAGTCTCGCACGTTGTAGAGTGGGGCCTACACACACATTTGTAAAATAAGGTTGACAGGCCTACACTTCTATTTGTGGCATTTGTACATTCGACCGTTTTCTTTTCGGTCTCTCGATCCTATGAAGGGCACTTCATGTTGTGTTATAAGGAGGACTTTTAAGTAGAGTTTAGCCGTTCAACCGTGCTAATAACTGGTTTTCCGATTGGATCGCGGGCTCAAGTCCGGTTTTGTCTCTGGGGGAGAAGGAAGGAATACGCGCAAAGACAAAATTTTGCCGCGTTGTTGTTGGTATGTTGTTGATTTTTCTTCTGACATATTCCACAATCGTGTCTTGGAAGGTCCCTGATATGTTGCGTACGTAATTTCTGGGTATATTTTTTGGTTATATTTTGTTAAAATTTAACAGGAAAAGAATAGAAAAACCACATGCTGAACAATTATATGGTCGCAATTGATAATTTTTTAATTAGTTTATGATCCAAGAAAAAATAATTCTCTTTTCCTTTATTTAGCTCCTATTAACCGAGCAGGAGGTCAGTATGGGAGAATCTTGACCGAGGTCGCAAGCACAGACCGAACGCAGTGAGGTCTTTACACACGAACCGGGGCCAAATTCTCCCATACAGACCGACTTAGCTCGGTTAATAAGATGCTTGTTACATGGCATAAACAAGAG